>CM056201.1:11167970-11355470 GCA_029692085.1 Gymnothorax javanicus
CTGTCAGATTGCACTGGAAGCACATATTATTTGTTTTCAAGTCTAATTTGCTGAAGTACAGTGCTGAAACAAGAAAAAAAAGCTGTGTTATTGTTTGGATGCTGTGAGGGATGTGGTAGTGCAGTGGCTAAGCGTGCTTGACTTAGGAATGAAAGGTCCTGAGTTCGAGTCCTTGCCATGGCTTTCACGATGTGTTCTTGGGCAAAGCACTTCACTCCACCCAGGTGAATAATCGGGTACCTGGCAAATTGTCAGGGAAACCTGACTAAGGGCTGGGGAGTAATCTGCGATGGACTGGCATCCCATCCTGGGGGGAGCAATATTCATAACTGTTTCATGCCCTGAAACTGGGGTTAAGCACCAGCCTGATGAGTCACTAGGCTCGGGACAGACTTTGCCTTTGTCACAAGCTGAGCTGCACGACAGTGCATTTATTTGTGCTGCACTGAGAGGACCTGAGGTCGAGCCGTACGCGTCCTTACACAGCGCTGTCTATGAGTGAATGATTCAATCACAATTGCATTGATATGGCACATTCGTATCGATACTCAAAGGGCTGCGGAGTCCTATTGGGGAATGTTTTCTCACCACCACCAATGTGCAGCACCCACCAGGGTGATGCGATGGCAGCCATTTTGCACCAGAACGTTCAGCGCACATCAGCTGAGGTGGAGAGGGAGAGTGTAAATAGCTTTTCGCAAGGCCTCTTACATTAGGTTACTGTTTGTTTTAGACTGCTTTAGGCATGAAAATAAGTTTCAAGTAAACAAAATGGCCTTTGATTGCCTACACACCCCAAGGCAGCAGCTGGTCTTCTAGACTTTAAAACATCGTTACACCCCTAATTAGTGCTGATGGAATAATTATCTGTAAATGTGACTTGTCTGTACATATCACCACAGAGCAGTGTGGTAGGCTGGTTTTGTGCAGTTCTACTTTGATAGAGACAGAGGATTTATCAAGAAAAGGGAATTTATTTTGAATTTATTTTCAAATTACCATTTAACCAATAAACTCTGTGGAGATGACTGTTCATTGATTGCCTCGTGTTTCCATCTATCTGTATTTATATGCACTTATTGTTTCAGCAAGCTCAGCTTTTGTAATATTATCTCTCAACAGCACTGCAATGCACACTGTTACATTCCCCTAACATTCCAGCAACATTCTGTGCAAGCCCGGTGGTTTCTGTAATCTTGGACCTGAGAATTAAGCCATCTTCCATGAGTAGAGTTCTCAGATAAAGAGAGTTGTGACACGAGGGTTTCTTGTTTTTCCCCCAAAATTAAGTTTCTGTTTAGAGAAAAAACTTAGCAATTCACTGTTTTACGTTGTGCTAAATAGCTCGGTTTTGCATGATGGAAACAAAATGGCTGCTGTTCTTGAGTTGTGACTCCCTCCATCTCAGAACTCCTTTAATGAGATTAAACGTGAGCCCATGTCTAAAGATTTCTGATTGAGTCACAGTCAGAAGTATTCTTTTACATTTATTGGAGGGCTGTTTCACGCGAAGCATATCTCGATTCAGATGTACAGTCATGGCTGACCAGTGGGGAACTCAAAAGTAAGATTGAAGTTTGGACTAAGGGTGGCATTTTGTCCCGAGAAATTCCGCGCAGGACCCGCGCGTGAAAGTTAGCAATCAAACTTTTGTCAAGCGTTGATAATGGGCGCGTTGACGTTTGAGTTCGTCCGAAGATGTAGCTCATTTAAATGGACGAGGAGAGCTCCCTCCTGATTGATAGCACGGACACTGATGAAGCGATCTGTCTTGAGATTTATCGCACCTTGCCGCGGCCGGCTCCTCGCTTTTCTGGCAGAGTCGGCGAAAGTCTGTCCCGGCATCCGACGCGGCTAATGAATCAGAACGCACAGAAAATCACTGTCACTTTCTCTCGGCCCCGCTAATATATACTGCTGTATGAATCAAATTTAATGGCTCATAATAATCACTACTAAATGCTCAGCGACATTCGTACGGTTCTTCTTTTCGCGGCTCTATATCCCCCACAGAGATCTCATGACATTTATCAAAGTCTCGCGTCTCCTGAGAAACCCCAAACATTTACCCGCACTCATCCTCTTATCCCTCTACCTCCTCTTTCTTTTTTTACTCTCCTTCCGCATCATTCTTTTTCTTCATTAATCTTCCCTCTTCTTCTAATATTTCTACACACTGTTTTTCAACATCGCTAATAGCAATAATAACAGATAAAGTCAATATAACTTTGATAAGTAGCTGGTCTCATTCACAAACTAGAAAGCCCTCAGAGAGCACATGCCTCTAGAAACACATTTGTCACTAAGAACTGGCAGCCATATTTGTGTTTGAATCCATCCCAAAAATTAATCAATTGTCCCCTTGGTCTATGCCAACACTTTCGCAAATTATAATTGAAATTAATTGTGAAATCTTTCAGATACAGTATTGTCTGGACAAACTAACAGACATGGGTGAATACTGTTTATTTGGGCGAATACATGGGTGAATACTTTTTATTTGGGCGAATACATGGGTGAATACTGTTTATTTGGGGGAGATCCTGTCACCATATACCCTCTGTTAGCCACCACCAGGAAGTACAAGGGGGATATAGGAATGAGTGTCGTCCTTCCTCCTGTCCATCCGTCTGTCCCTCCGTCGCAGTTCTTTTCCGGGACAGTACACCAAAATCATGGCTGGGGATCTGAGTATTTCATGCTTGGGTCACACTTTAGATGAAGTGTTGCTCAGAAAGGCTTTATACAGCATGTATAACGCCTTCATAAATGAGACATGTCTTCATAAATCATACATAAGCAAATGTCATGCACTGTAAAGGGTGAAATAACGCATCCTTATTCAGCATGTGATGCCAGCTGTCATTTAACGGACAATGTCACTTAGCTAATGGCTAAATACTCTAAAGGGTGACATTGTCAGCTAGGTGACATTGTCATTGTCACATCTGGCATCACATGCTGAATAAGGATGCATTATTTCACCCTTTACAAAGGATGACATTTGTTTACGTATGATTTATGAAGACATTATGTCTCATTTATGAAGGCATTATACATGCTGTATAAAGCCTTTATTAGCAACACTTCATCTAAAGTGTGACCCGTGCATGTCAAATACTGTACTATTATCGCAGGAATCTTCTTTGTTTTTGTGAATATATTTGCGTAAATCTCGGACCTCCGGGCGGCATATGCAGTAATTACCTGGTGACGTGCCTGTGGACGGAAGCGAGGCTCAGAGAATCGTCACGCGAATCAGAGGAATCGGGACAGCAGGTCGCTGCTCTGAACCTGACACTTCTGCTCTGTTCAGGTTGGGAGAAAAAAAAGGAAAAATCCCCAAAAAAGGGATCGTTCTGGATCCAGCGTGTGGCTGAAAAGGGATGAAGGCGCGCTGTTGCCGTGACACCGCCCCCATCACTTTGCTCGAGCTTCGCGGCTCTTTGATCTCTCGTGTCCGCATTAGCCCGTCGCCATCTCTCATGTTCGTCGGAGCGGGATTAATTATACATCACAAGCCGTACACACACACACGCACGCACACACCCTCACACTCGCACGCGGTGAGCCGGATCGCGGCTGACCGGCTCTCAGAGAATCGCTGTTTGCTCGCGTGTGGACTGCATAGACATTTCCGAGATTATGCCAGAAGATGAGCTGGTCCGTGAAGTCGGCCGGGGGGCAAACAAGAGCTCGTTTGCAGAATGTGCAGATTAGTGGTGAAGACTTGACTTTGACGGGAGATGATTGTTGACTTTAGTGAATCTCATCAAATCTTATCCAGTGTATACTTTGCATAAGAGCGGAATAACTATGCTTTCTTACTCTCTCTCTCTCTCTCTCTCATTACCTCCCTCTCTTACTCTCTCATTCCCTCTCCCCCATCTCGCCCCTCTCTTTCTCTCTCTCTCTCTCTCAGCTTGTGTTAACATCTTAGGCAATTTGGGCAGTGACACTATATATGCTGCTTGTCTCCGTAATGGATTTGAAATCAATAGATATGCGGTTTAAGTTCTGAATGTGAGCGTTAATCGGCAGATGATTGCACCCAGTTTGTGTGAGTGTAGGAATCGCTGCTCCAGTGCGTATGGACTGCACTGATAATGCTTCAGTCGTCACGAGTTCCTCCTTGACTCCAAGCCTGAAGGCAAACGTGTTTAACTCCGTCGAAAGAAACTTCTAAGAGCACTCTGAGGTGCTGGAGTTTCGTTCAATAATCTAAACAAAGTAAATTAATGAGCGCATTTTGAAGTGCTGATATAAGTACCAACCTTTCGAGTGCTTTTTTTCTGACTTTAATGATTTATGTGATCATTTATTACTATTATCATTGTTTTTTTTAACCGATAAATAAGCGGAACTAGTTCAGGCAGGAAACTCGAGTCATTCTACATCACCAATGCAGTTGTCTGCGTCAGTGAGAGCACACCAATCACAGAGTGGCAACAACAAAGAACCTGTTATGTTGGTCTATAAAAGCACAATTTATCTCACTCACCCTTGCTGCTCAACTTTTCTGCCTCGTGTGTAAGGTGAGAAATGTGTTTGCTTGCCATCTCCACCCCAGCCTCCACCTGTTTGGTTCTGCTCTGTCTGAGAGTGGGGGGATTCTTGAGTTCTGCTCCCTACCTAATTTTGTTGTTGTTTGGTCTGTTCTTGCAATGCCATGGTAGGTAGCAGCCCCAGAGCAAACCTTTTGCCAAAGTAAAATGTCAGCACATCTAGTACATGTCCATAAGTTTGTTCAATCCAAATACATGAGTTTACCTGACTGATCTTCACTGATGTTAATGACACTCCTTGACAGAGAACGTGCACATCCTAACACAGGTCACATATACATCCCCACAGGGCTGATTTGTGTAAAAACACAGGCAGTTTTTTCTTGCTGGTAGATTTTTTTGGTGCACATCATTGTCTGAAAATGTCCTGACTGACTCTAATGCTTTTTCCTGCTTAGTACAATTCAGTTTTTTCGATTAAATATTAAAGTCGTGGAGGCATTTTGCAGTCTAAATTTATACTCGACACAGATTCAAACCACACATGGCTGTTTATTACACTATGATCTTGCTTTGTGGGAAACATTTGGATTCTGTGAGTTAATGTGATGTGAAACAACCTTTAACTGCTAATCTTTCACCCCTTACTTTTCAGTTCAGTAATTTGTATTTGAATTAAGCCAAATTGTTAAATGTTCGTATGCAGATGGGTTAGAATGTTAATTCCTCTGCTTTTGAATGCATGAAAGAACATGCACGCCATCCCAGTGGCGGTCAAATGTAAATTATTGAGAGGCGTGGAGGGCATTAGTGGATGTCTCTTCAGAGAGCATGAACTCCAAACGTTTGCGTTTTTTCCTTCTCTACAGCCTCTGCCGCATCCTTCAGCTTGTTCATAAATCTGTCCTAATGTCTTGTACCCGGCTGAAGTGCAGAAGCCATTTGTTATTTTGCTAATGCGGGGAGTTAATGCAGCTACAGAACTGTAAATGTGCATGTGCAGGAAAATGTACTTTTGTTGTATGGATTTTGGCAGGCAGGACGACACAGTCAGCTGTCACCTCACAGCAGAGAGACTGCAGGTTTGAATCCCAGCCGAGGCCTCTCCGTGCCGAGTTTGCATGTTTGCCCCATGTCGGCTCGGGAGGTTCCTCTGGGTACTCCTGCAGTTTTAAACCATTAAGCTAATGGTAGGCTCCAATTGCCAGTAGGCATGAGTGTATGCGTGTGAATGCTGTGTGTGTGTGTGTGTGTGTGTGTGTGTGTGTGTGCGCGTAGGTGTGTGTGTGTGTGTGCCCTGGGGTGGATGGTGGATGACTGAACCATGCAGGACATCCCACTTCCTGTCCTCCAGTGCATGCTGGGATAGCCCCTGGATGTAACATTGGAGCTCAGGACTAAAACACAGACAGGAATGAAGTTTCACACGGATTATTGAAGAAATAATCTGGGTCAGGCGGTCCGGGTGGGAAAATCACTTGGCAGAGACAATGTCTCATAACAGGCAGAAGCTCAGGTACCAGCCGGGCAGGATGCAGCACAGGAACACAAACAGAATAGTAACAAGTGATAAATCTAAAGTCACAGCCAGAATAAAACAGACACAAGGGAAATCCAAATTCGTAAACGGTTAAATACACACGGTCGACACACTGGCATCAACGCTCAGAACAAGGCTTGTGAGTAGCAGGTAAAGCTTAGACCAATGGACTGGTGCAAAAAAAGTCTTAAATACAAGGGGGTGTAATCAAGGAACACAAGACAGGTGAGAGAGCAGAGAGGGGCGTGGCTACAAACAAGGAAAAGAGAGGCAATTGCAGAACGGAGGGGGGAAGGCAAGAGCAGAGCACAAGAAGGGGTAAACAAAGACACATGGAGGCACAGGAAGTGGAGGGGACAGGAGAAAATTAAAATAAAAAACTAAAAATAAACAAATACAACAAAAATGACTAAATACACTGACCAATACTGACACTGGATGGATAGATGAATGGAAGGATGGGTGAATTCTTGTACATTTTTGACGTGTCCTCTCCCCTGCTGCTGTTTGCAGAGGTAGAAAGCCTGGTGGCTGCTGCACAGTTTTTAGGGATATTTTGGATTCGCCTGGGACGCCGTGGCCGCTGATCCTTCGTGTTAGCACGTTAGCTATAATGGCTTTTATGGGAACCTAACAAAACTTCTTGCGTTTATTCCCAGTGCAAAAAAGAAGGGCTCTTATCATTTTGTAAGACCCTACTACCCTTCCTCTAGCACCACCACCAGGTCAAACTTTACATTTCCAAATGCAATAACTCAAACTGTTTTGATGGGAATAGCGATCGTTTCGGGTGCATAGAGAAGGGCTGTTATAGATATTTGTCACCCTATGACCTTTGCTGTAGGGCCGCCACCAGGTTAAACTTTTTAATAACTCAGAAGCTTTAACTGGAATCATGTCAAATCTATTTCCAATGATCCTGGCATGTAGAGGAGGAAGTCACTGATTGTGGTGGTTCAGCAATGCTTCCTGTAGGGCCACCTGTCGTCCAAAGTTAACATTTCCAAATGTTTGAACAGTTATCATGAGAATCGTCTGTGATTCTTCTTGGTGTTTGGAAATGATATTGGTGACCCAGTGATCTTTCTTATAGCACTGCTGCCAAGGCCAAATGTTTCATTTTTAAAATGCAATAACTTAGGAAATTTTAATAGAAATCTTGTCAAGTCTGCTGTCAACATTCCTGGTGTGTTAGAGGAGGAAACTCATCGATTTTTATGGCTTTACTGTCTTGACTGTAGCGCCACCATCAGGTGAAACTACATTTCCAAGCGCAATATGTCAAAAGGTTATAATGGAAATGAGGTCATCTGTGCAGCGACCGTCTCGGTGCAAAAAAGTCCTGCAGTGTTTATAGGAATCGGGAAAAATTTTCTGTGAACATTCCTGGAGCCTAGAATAGTTAGCTTCCTCGTTGATTCTCAGGACCATGCACCACTTCCTGCAGCGCCACCGATAGGCAAAACTATGAATTTGCCAATGGAGAGAATGCTGTAGTTTAAGGATAATTATAATCTGCTGTCCTCCACCAGCAGCATGAATCTTAGTTTCAGATGCAATATCAGCAGGAAGAATAACCTGTTGTGTTGAGCCTGTAAGTGCGGCAGCAGGTGCGTACTGCCTGAAACCCATGATGAGAGATGTGTGTGCTCTGAATATACGACCGGGCTCAGATGTTGAGCAGAAAGATATTCATTATTACTGCAAAATTATATAGTGCTGGAAGGAAAGGGTCTATTCAGAGCGATGGAAAGTCCAAAAACCATCCAGTTACGTGGTGTCCTCAGGGCTCTGAAGGAGAAAAAAGCCATTTCATATCCACTCCTGACGGAACGAGTCGTCCCCCAGTGAATAAAGTATTTCCAAACAGCCCAGAATTCAAGACTGAAATCGCTGTTAGTGCGTTAAGATGAGAGATCTCAGGTGTATTAATTGGATGTTTTCAGCCGGAACATGCTAACGCTGATGTCCCAGTCACTGCCAGTAATTGGGGGCAATGCAGACCCAAAACACACGATTCAAAATTCAGTTAAAAAAAAAAACTCTCTGCTGCGTAGAGTTATATTTCAGTTAAAGGGTTTTGCATTGACCTGCTCTGTGGAATGGCAGGGTATGCAGTGTGATGGAAGAGACTGGATATATGATGAACTGAGAGATGGATGGATGGAATAAACGACTGTAGCTGGACCTTCTGTGATGCGGTGATGCCTGTGGAGCGTCTGGTCCATCGTTCTCGTTCCCGCCATCGTCCCTCGTCCCCCACTGTACCTCAGGACGGACTCAGCAGACAGGATGATTGGCTCTTCCTCCCAGGGAGAATATCGCTGCAAAATGCAAAATCCCGACAGGCTGTTTCCTCTCTGTACTCGTGTCTCGCATTCAGAGCTAATCCACTTCATCATAACCATCCCTCCTCATGTGTCCCGCCATTATTGATCTGAGAGATATCCTGCCTCTGATGGAAAGTTTGCACTCAGCACACTGTAAATTGTGGGGTCAAAGGTCATGGTGATTCTTTGGGCCACCATCATCCCTGTCAGATTCAAAAAGGGGAACCCCGAGTAAAACTGTTTCAGGGGGCCTGCGATTCCCACAGGCAAAGAGAAAAGTAATGTCTTATTTGACAGAACATGTAAAGCTGTCCAGCAGAAGATTCTGGAAACAGTCTTATTTTATTATATATGCTCCAGATGGGAGGAGGGTTTCTCTCATTTAGTGAGGGAGTGATATTTATTTATTTATTTTTATTTTATTTATTTATTTTTAAATTTTTTTTAATGTGGCATCTTCAATCCCACCCAAATCTGGAAAGCCCAATCTGAGAACTATGTACAAGATTTGCTTGTATGCGACCCCTTGTGGCCAGCTCAGGAGAGAGAGACAGTTTGCGGCTCTCCTCCAAAGCACGCTCCTGTTAGCCCCTGCATCTTTACACTCATTGGTCGAAGCTATCACAAGTTCAGAGCGAGGGCAGAGGATACCCGAACATGAGCAAGCTTAGAATCTTACTGACGAGCGCCCGGCTGGCCAACAGGAGGCGCTTGAGCAACGAACAAGGCAATCATTTTTAATATCCCTTCCCAGCAATCCCTTCCCAATTTGCATCCCTGCAGCGGTTTAGCCAATCGTGCGCTGTTCTGAAATGAGAGTTACAATGTCACAAGTCACACCAGCACTGGCACAAAACCCATGTGTTGTGTTTTAAGTGATAACGGACTCCCATCCCCTGAAGCCAAGGGGGCGACACTCGGGTAGTTAACAGCATCCGCACCGTCCCCCAACGATTTCGGACCATGCCCATCGCCGAAGTCAGGCTGATTTCCTTTTAAAAGTGTTTACTGCCTGAATTCCGTCTTGACTGTGGCTGGCAGCAACATTACAGGCTCGTAAATGACGGGACACTTGAGGAGATAAAGGTGTGGAAAACACATTTCCCATCAAAATGCTCAATTTCAGTAACTGAGGTGGTTGTTTTATAGGTTGCCCACAAAAAATGGTACCCCAAGCCATCAGTAAATAATTAATTTGTTATTTGTTGCTTGAAAGATGGTACTCATTACTACCTGCAGAGAAAGTTATTGTACTTTCAGGTTACGTTTTGGAAGTTTGTCCCTTCAAGGACAATATATCTCCGCTGTGCTTTTACCTCTGAAAGTATATTGCTGTGCAGCCCAGCGAAGGGGTGCCAGTTAGTGACTGTGGTGGGACTGCAGCGCCGCACGCACATGAAGTGTGTATGTGTGTGTTTGTGTGCGTGTGTCTGTGTGTGTGTGCCTCTGAGGTGATCACCAAACAGCTTTGCCTAAGGGCTGCAGAGTGAGGAAGCAACAGCAAGCACACACTCCGATGGAGAGAGAGAGGGGAGAGGAGAGAGGGAGAGAGAGAGAGAGAGAGAGAGAGAGAGAGATATAGAGAGAGATGGAGGGAGAGAGAGAGAGGAGAGAGATAGAGAGAGAGGGAGAGAGAGAGAGTGAGATAGAGAGAGGGAGGGAGGGAGAGAGAGAGAGAGAGATGGAGGGAGAGAGAGAGAGAGAGAGGGAGAGAGAGAGATGGAGGGGAGATGGAGGGAGAGAGGGAGGAGAGAGAGGGAGGGGGAGAGAGAGTACATACTTGGCTGAATTGACGAAGGACAGTGCAGTGATAAGACACAAACATGATTGCTCATCCCAAACCAGGTAAAAAAGTATTAAAAAAGCATCTTCACTGGAAGTTGGTAAACAAAATACCTTCTTTCTGTTTGGCCCAATTTGTCTGTCGCAATTCTGTTTACACTGGATGAATAGGAATGTTACAAAAGCAGGAAATATGCAGCCAGTGTGCGAACACTTTGTACTAAAGCAATCTAGGCTCAATATATGAGTCCTGGCAACATGAGGCATGCGCGTGTGGATTCATATTTCACTCACTGGCAGTTAAATAAAATCAAATTGTGCATTATCCATGCATGTGCTACATCATGTGACTCTTGGGTAACCTCTTGCCATTAAATTTTCAATACAATATTATGGATTTCGAGTTATTTTTGGTGGAGCATCATGGATTTATTGCATTTAAAATTACCTTGGGGCTCAGTCCAGCCATTTTCCATGATTTTCATCTATATAGAAGGGCCATGTCACTGTCAGAAATGGTGTACGTTGTATTTCATTCAGATTCATTTGAGATGAAAATTTGGAGGAAACGAACTTGGGAAAGCATTTCTGGCCTCACCTCCTTGCAATTAGCTGCTGTGTTTTTAAAAAGAGAACTAATGAGACAGTGGAACACCTACAGTATTTCGCCCAAATTACTTTGGCCTGACATCCAATGAGAAGACATTATAACTTGCATTCCTTGATAGCATGTAGCCAGATTCAGGTTAAAATAAATGTAGAAGAGTCTTGGACAGGATATTCTCTCAGCTGACGTGGAAAAACATGAGAGCGCTGGACTCGGGTCGTGCTACAAAGCTACTGTTGGATTGGACATGCTAATAACTGGGACATCCAATCCAAACACAACGTATTGGATGATTGCTCAGCTTACAGGGAGCTGCATAGCAGTACTTCTGCCTTTTGTCTTATCTCTAAGTGTGGAATTGTCTTTGTTTTTGTGGTGGAGAGAGGTTTTATACTGACATACAGAGCACCATGTATGTGTTTTTTTTTTTCTGTCTGCCTGCTAATGCATTGCTATTGTTTTCTAATAATACGCCGGAGTGACGCAGGGCTGGTGAGGCAGTACATGTCCCTCATGGCGTCCTTCTTGAGATTTAGCTGTGATATTCAGAGGGGAAATGCCATGAATCTCCCCCTGAAGTTATCTCTCGCGGGGGAGCACCGAACTCATGTACATACATAGTGGCTGCTGGATTGCGCCCTAAAGTGCTGTAGTGTTTTCTCCAGCCTGCTGTAATTTAGCTGTTTGGCTGGATTTATGGCAGTTTTGGCAGTTACCAAGTGAGTATAATTGCAGTCTCGCGTAAAAATACCTTCCTTTTGCTCTTGATTGAAAAACATCTTATGAATTTGTGATAAATCCATCCTCGACGCAGTGGGAGGTTAGGAAGGCCTGGTAAGACGAAGGGGAGGGTGGCGCAGTCCATTAGTAATTGGACATCAACAGTAACTGATGAAGGCTCTGCTTCCTGAATGTATCACATGATATGGGTGTGAGCAGCCACTAAACAAAGCACCCTCCAATCAAAACTCATCTCCGTCATCATTGTTTTCAAATCCAGTCCACTGAGTCACAGAGCCGCAAAGCCAAAACTGTGCCACTGTCCAATTACTTATGGACCACACTGTAAAACAATATAAGGATGATTTTAAAGGCTTCCTCTGCCAGAGTGTTTTTTAAAGTTGCCAGCCGTTGCCAGCATTTTTGATAATATTCACTTGATCTTTCAACATCCCCAGAATATTCAGCGTTCTATTAATATGAAAAAAACATAGCTTCTGGTTTCAGACACAATAAACCATTTCATTCCAGCTTCATTATTTTTTTTTTTTTTTTACAAACTCTTGAATGTTGGTGTTTTTAATCAAAAACCCCACATTTCAGGCAAAAATGTGAGAAAAGCTTATGGATGTTATTTAACGCTGACCTGCTGCCTTGTTTTCAAGCTGTCAGCGCGTAACAGCGAGATTCATCACAGCTCATGAAAATGTTTGATCACGGAACTTTCCCAAGAAAATACAACACAATGTCCATCTTCACATGTTTGTGAGGTGCGCCAGAACGCACCATTTTCTGTTTGTTTGAACTATTTTTGTCTGAAGAGCCCTAACAGCGCCCACCAACATATAACGGTGAAAATGTTGATCGACGGAAAATCTCGTAAGTGGCAGGGAATCTGAGTCAGGTGGTATGCAGAGAGGACAGGAAGGGGAATGGAGAGAGTCGCTCATGTTTCATGAACCGGTCTTGGTCACTGTCCGTTTTACACATGATCACATTTATTAAGCCTGGTCACCGCGCTCCATCATTAGAAGCCGTTTGAAACTTAGTGTGATTAAGCAGCGGTTTTAATGAGCAGTGAAAGAATCGCAGCAGCGGCTCATTCTGAAAGAGCAGTCTGGGGCTGTGTTTGCTCGATTAAAGAGCAAATTAACCTCGTCAAAGAGTGCGAGGCGTACAGTATACTATCTTTCATGATAGGGTAGAGAAGATTAGAGCACTGCAGTTTTGCACACTGACTCACTCTCGAGGAAAGGACGTGTGCACACGTAAACTGTGAACTGCGCATATATTGTATCAATTAACTATTCATGCTTTCAAATGTTAGGATGTGAAACCTTTTAAACTCGAACTTTTCACTTCAGTTGATTCAAAGTCAGAGCATTTCATTCATATTGTGGGACAATGTCACAGACATATTCTGTATCTGCTGGCTGCAGTGCTCCACTGAAGCTACACCACACTTAGAGTGAGAGAAATATACAGACCCAGGCCACCAGTGTTTTTATTATAGCCACAGCAGTACATCAAATGGAAAATATCTAGATCCTGTGCATCATTGTACACACATTTCCCTGTAATGCAGCAGGACATATTTGGGATGGTTGGAAATCTCAGGATCTCCATTAGAATTTAAAATGGGCCTGAAGTTCCACAGGTTTGAATACAGCAGCTGCATTTGACAGACCCGTATATGGAGCTGTTGGTTTTAAGGGGTTAAGTCCGAAATCCTAAAGAAGCTCATACTGTAATCTGAAATAGGTTCCCCCCAAAAAAGTGAGAGTTAGCCGAGGCTTCGGATGAGGGAATGTCTTTCCAGAGATAAGCGTCTGAATGAGAATAAGCAGATATGCAGTCTGCCATTAAAATGAGCAGAAATCACAGATCAAAGGGGAGCTGATCTTCGTTTTAAGAGCCCTGGTTTGGTCGGGGATTCTGTGATTTCTGTAATGAGCTCTGTGAACTTTTCATCTGCGTGAGGAACTGATCTTAACATTTCCTACTCCTCTCCCATCTCACAATCCGCTCACAATGGCGCTATTTTTAAAGCCCTGTCTTTCCCGCCTGGGTGAATTATATCGGAGGTCAAAGGTCACGGCCCGTGGCTCATCGACGCCCCTCTTCCTCGCCGCTTAATATGATTGTTTGAATGGGGCTCGGTGACGCTGCCTTCGACACGGTAATACTCTGTCTCTGTCACTGCAATCAGGGCCGTCATTGTTTAGAGCAGCCGAACTCCGCCACAGTGACTAACCTGGTATGAATATGAATGAGGTTTTAATGTAATCACTGTATGGCCTCTTGTTTCTCATTACCTCTGTGTTAATGGCACCCCCCCCCACCCCGTTAGTGTCTGACAGGGTCCAGAATCCTGCAGTATAGGGGTTTGCTGGTCTCTCGCAGTGCGGTGATGTTCGGCCGACGCAAGTCGTTTCGCTGCCTGACCGATGCCGAAAGGTTGCGAAATGTTAGCGTCCAGCTGCGAAACCCAATATGAAGCAGGGAATGACATGGGTTTGATTTTACACTCTTGGGTTTCGCTGTACGGGAGAAATACGTGCCTGGATCACAGCGGTGACGTCAGGCAGAACTAACGCTTCGGAGGAAAGAAGCTGCCGCGCGCTCAAGAGCTCCGTACGAGTCAGCTGTGGTATTTCAGATCTGTGTTCACTGTGCTCAAACTCATGCTAAACTCATGCTTCACATGAGAATTGCGTAGCACATCAGGTCATCTGAGAGACGGTAATCGGTCTCGTTAGAACCTTGCAATGCAAAGGTTGATCAATTATTTGAAAGTATTCCCCAATATCTAAGACCAATCAGCCGCAGAAATATCCAGGTAATGAAATAATATGTGCTGTGTTCAAAGAGACTGTAGCTCCAGGGTGAATTTAATAACCAGGAGACGTGAAAATTGGAGAACAGAATGCAAATTAAAAAAAGCCTACACAGGATGGAATCAGTGAAGTATTTATTAAATCTGTTATGGCATAAGCCTGATTGTTTCTGGCAAATTTCAAATAGCTTCATTAAAGTAAATTTGTATTTTCTACAGAAATGGCTCTTATATGCCCTTTTTACCCATGTTTGGCAATATCCCGTTAATTACTTTTCGTGCTTATTGGACTCCTAATGATGTTTCTGTTTTCACGTAGGGCATTTGATGACATTCATTTGCATGATTTCCCACAATCAGGTGCTGCTGATTGACAATATTTTGAGGGAAACACAATTGCACTCTTCATGAGCGTGGGATGTATCAGATGTGCCTGATTTTTTGCGTGCGCGCGCGTGTGTGTGTGTGTGTGTGTGTGTTTGTGCACGCGCATGATGAATGATCTTTCACGAGAATATCTGTTTGCTACCTTTGCTCACAGCAGATTTGAGAAATAACATGAAACACTTAACAGGCCTAAATTTCAAGGTCAAGAATGAACGCAGAAAAGCAAGCGTCGCGAGCGTCGGTGAGAACACGTTTGGAGTCGAGCGGAAATTAACCTTCGAGGTGATCCCACAGCCTAATTAAAACAACAGCGCTCAATTTCTTTAGCGCTCCATCGTTAGCGCCCCGTCGTTAGCATGGCTTTCACCTTGGGTGAGAGGTCTGTGGGAGCGAGACTGTGGGGATTCTACCATAGAGGCCTTTAACTGCCCCGCAGTAACAGGAGCGCTGGCCTGTAATGGCCGTCTCTACCCTCTGCCCAATCAGATTCCCTTTTGCCTAATCCTTGTGGCCCTTGTTCTCTGCAGAGCCAATCAAATTTCACAGCGAACGATAAAAACCCGCAGTTGTGGGATCGTAATTCACATGCTGCACGATGGTAATTTACCTGCTGCATTTCTCTGCCGTTTTATAGTCCAGCAGTCGACCTTTGGTGGAGCCAAGCATGACCTTTGTTTCAATAATTGTTTGCAGAACATCTATGGTCTTGTGAACTGTTTTCAGGATGATTATTGACCTTCACCACTGAACTGCTTTTACGGCTGGCTCGTGTTGCACTATGCCCTGTTTGCCCAATTTTCGATGTCCCAAAGATGGTGCGAAAAACCAAATTTGCGCACCGGACTATCTAAAATGGTGATGATCTTGTTACTCAGGTACAACTCACTGGGACATCCTGCAGACTGTGCGCACAGTAAGCAGGAAGAGATGGCCTGGATTAAGGTATTAACTGAATGAGATGTGGATGGATTTGTCAAGCTTTCAACTTTGATAAAGATCCCCTTTTCAATCTGTAGCATTAAATCTGAATTAGACTGTAGCCTGTCAGCGAAAAGTGACGAGGCTGTGCAGCTTTCTCCACTCCCCACTCCTCCCTCTCTCTCTCTCTCTCTCTCTCTCTCTCTCTTCCACTGTCTGTGGCTGAAGGAGACACCATCGCGTCGTCCCCCTCCCAACCCAAGGTGACTGCCTACTTGCTATGTGTGTCCATATGTTTGCTCCAAACGCTGCAGTCTGATGCACTATGTGATCTCCCATGCAACACCTGCCCCTTAATCAATACCTTTAAGGTCAGGCTTTTCTGAGGCTGTTAACTCTGTTGATTGACTGGAAACCACCCCCCCCCACCCCACCCCCACCCAAGTGAAAGTGGTCACCTTAATGTCGACCTTCAGTGATTGCGTAGACTTAAATACAGGCAAACAGCCCTTGCGGCCGTCTGCCTGCGGAAAATTCCGTCTCAAACCGCCCCAAAAGCCGCTCAAGCTGACCAACCGATGATCCTATAGTCAGCTAATTTGGCCATTTGTGACCACACTCAACCAGCTTAAAGTGGTTTTGGCCAGGCAGAAGCCAGCTAGGATGTGCAACAAACCCGTCACGCCAACTGGAGCTATCAAAAACACATCCAGGGTCAGCAGAGATTCGCAGCTGGATGGCCTGCATCACATGACTGGGGCATCAGGCATTAGGCCTGAGCCCGAAACCACCCCAAAATTAGCCTTCCCAAATCACTGTCAGGACTTCAGCTACAAGTCAGCGCACTAAGAATTCTTTATATTCTTCAAAACGTATAATCTTCAAATCCCATGTTTAACGGCTTTCTTACCAAGATGGTGTTTACCGTTTGAGGGTTTAGGTCTGTTTTTTCTTTTAATCTCCTATTCTCTGTTATTTTTCTCCTCCTCGGGAGAGCATTTTTGAAAGCATTCTGTGAAGAATACTAAACTAAAAAAATTGATTGGAATTAGAAAACTGCCAAGGATGTGCTCCGCCCCTCACCCACTGCATGCTGGGACAGGCTCCAGCCACCCTGTGCCTTGACCAGGAATAAATGCAAATGATGGTTAGATGGAGGATAGATGGGAAATTATTTGCAGTTTTATGGCTCTGGGGTATTTCATGGCTGGCTTTTGGCAGACTGACTTATCCAGAGCTAATCGCAGTACGATAATGAGGGCCGTTCAAAACTTCGCTCTGAAGAGGACATGTTCGAGGTCTAGCCATTTACCACAAAAGTACACCAATTTTGGTCCATAAAACAAAATTTCCAGCCTTGAATGCTTTGCGGCAGAGTGTGTTTGCAAATTTTATCCTGTCTCTAGGAGAAGACTAAAAAACTAATTTGCAGGAACTTTCATATAATGCACACTACTGGCAATTAAATGAAGGAGTCGTTAAATCCCATGGGTAATGGCTGTTTGTGAAAGCTCACTTAAAACTCTTGTTTGGAGGAATGTTTCATCGCAATAAATTAATTTCTCTGACTTTTATGGTCTCTGGTCTTGTGAAACATTAGCTTCCTATTTCCAACATAGAACAACATTGGGCTATTATACGCTTTTGTTCTGTTGCAGGCAACAAAAAATGTGGTGGGATATGTTTACCGGTTATGTGCGTGTTCCTGTGTGTGTGTGTGTGTGTGTGTGTGTGTGGTTTCTCTGTCAATTTATATTCAAATTCAGAAATGCAGTCCTCGGAACGGTCCTGAATACGACTGACGACAGCGGGTTCAGTCTATCAATCGGTTCATGGCAGAAACACTGTAGAATTTTGTACTGAAACTCACACAGCAGTTACCCTCAGAAATATGACTGACCGAACCATTAGGAAGGAAGACCAGGACATTTTAAGAGCTGGTGCTAATGTGGAGGCTGGTTAGATAAGTGGCTCCCCACTCACACTGCCTTTTAAATCACTTACTGTACCAGGAGCATTTCCACTTCTCCTCTGTGAGCGAGTCCGCTAGCTCAGGGTCGGATTAAAAAAAAAAAAAAATCATCTTCAGGCTCCATTAGGGCTTCTGCGCATGTCAGTAAATTATCTGTTTGTTCTGAGATCCTTTTGAAACATCGAAGTAAGAGGTGCACTGTGAAACACAAGGTACACTCTAGATGTATTACGACAGGTACTATGAATTAAAATGGCTTTCATTCCTAAGGAAGAGCACCCAGTTTGTATGTAAACACCCTCATATTAAAGCTCTGTTGGTTTGGAATTCAACCACACATAATCCATTGGCTTGCAGAGCCAAAAAATAAATACATCACTCTCCTAATGCTTACAGACTGCAATGGAGATTATTTTATTTAGCCATGCGTATATACTGTAAGTTCATGTAAGAGTCCCTCTGACAAACAAAGTCCACGATGTTCTGAAAAATTGTAATAACAGGCTTATTTAGGTTTGTTTGGACCCCAGTGGGAACACATTGTGTTCACATCAGTTTCAGCTTTTCCGTCTGTCGTGAAATTTGTAAGTAATAGCGTCATATTAGCGCATTATCAGATAGCAGATAGGCTCACTACAAATGTCAGGCAATATTTTCGTCTGAAAAGCCTAATTTTGTTGTCTGGCACAGCTTTGTGTGTCATGCTCCCGAGAAAACGTCTGACAGGGTTAAGTTGTTCTCGCAGAGCATCCAATTACAGGCAATTTTCTCTGCAGAGTTAGCCTAAATACAGTTTTTTTTTTTTTTTACTCCGCTCGATTGCTTTAACTTGCGTTTCAAAACAGTGTCTCTCTTAGGAGCCTCAGCGTCAGTTTCCGTGTTTGTGGGGGGAGCAGAAAGCTGTCAGTTTGCGTCAGTCATTATTTATATAATCCCAGACTGCAGAGAATCAGGCTCTGTTTCATAAAGCAGGATTACTGAGTCTGCCGGTTAAATGCTCTGAGTAAAATTCTGGAACCTTCCCAAGGGTGGAACATGGACATACAGAAACAAGAGGCGTTCCAGGATTTACTCAGTTCTGTTATCCTGCTAATCAGTAATCTTGCTTTGTGAAACCAGACCCTGATCATAAACCTGCTTGTCCAGGGATGCACGTGCAGAGCATCTGTGCTAACAGCACTACGGGCCAGTCTTTAATCGCTGGCTGTGCTGCTCTCTGGCTCATGTCTCTCATATGAATCTGTTTGGCAGTGCAGTGATTAATTGATTCACGCAATGACTGGTTGGCTGATCTGTTGTCAGTGAGTAATTTTGGACATCGAACAGGGCTGCCAACTGGATGAATAAAGACCCGACTGCAGAGATGAAATGCAAGCCATAGATGAAGCTCTTTGTTTCATTCATTCATCCATCCATCCATTATCCAAATGGCTTCTTCCTTCCTTCTTAGGGTCAAGGGGGAGCTGGAGCCTATCCCTGACTATGGGCAAAAGGCAGGGACTCACCCTGGACAGCTCACCAATCCATTCTTTGTTATGTTCATTTGTCAAAATGACTCCCATTTCCTCTCAAACTATGACCATGTACCTTTTTTACTTTCTACATCAGCAATACTTTAAATTGACATTGGATCTGGAGGACAGAAAAATGAAGTATATTTCTCTGTGCACATTGTTATGTGTCGTGTTTAATTATGCCTTTTTCCAGAGAGAATGTATCATCAAGGCTTGATTTTAATGAAGGAATTATTTACTGCGTTTACATGAATGTCTCTCACATGTCATGTTCAACAATATTTTATGTGCTATGTGACAAATATCTTTTGATTATACTGAAATCTGGTACATTGACGTCTACTGAACACAAGCAAGAGGTCTGGGCTGCACGCACACAAACTCAGATTCGAATAATGTTTTCACTGAGGATAATTTATGGCCTGAAGGAATCTTTAGAAACCCAAGCACTTCTGAACCAGCCATTAAACTTTGATGAGACAATACGGCCGTGGGAAAACAATGCACAAATAATGAATTAGGAGCGAGTGTGAACGGGACAGAGGGTTATACAGAAAAGTTTGCCAGTTTTACAGCCAAAAATTTACGGACGTGGGAGAGGCGAAGTATAATCGCTTGTGTTTAATTATAAGCACGTGTAACACTGTTTGTTTGCACATCAACACATTTAACCGTCAAAATGTCATTCGACAAGCTTTTTTTCCATCAGGTTACTCACATTTTCTGTTTTGCTGTCACTGAGTGAATCACTGTTTCATGTGTTTCAGGTCATGTTAATTAAACTGAACACAAAAGGACATGAAGCTGGAAGAAGATATTGACACCAAATAAAAAATTCAAAATGACAGACATTTCTTAAAAATAACATATCATTCCTGCTAAAAGTTTAGAATGGATCAATTTGACCCAAACTCAACAAAAGTGTAAAAATGAATAGATTTTTAAAAAAATGAGTAAGAAAGAATGGAGGGTCAATCTGAAGGGTTGAGGAACTGCAGGATGGATGGGGAGGAGGTGTGAATCTTTTTCATTTCTCATGCTGAGAGGATGGTGAGGAAGAAAGAAGCCGAAACAGAAGATCCGTCTTTTTTTAATCTCTGGCTGATATGAAAGGATCTCTTGAGCGAGGGAACGCATGGCGACCCTGCCCTCAGCAATGAAAGCTATCGCTCCGTCTGTTCTTAGCTCCCAAGTCCAGGGTTAAGCGCTGGCTGCCCCACAATGTAACAGCACTGTACAGCGTATGCGAGCTGTTTCAAAGCCGACTGCTTTCCTCACTCCCTGCTATACTGCCGCAACTCAAGAGGTTCGAAAAAAAGGAATTTTTCCATCGGTGGAAACTTGTGTGCTCAAACAAAGCGCTCACGTCTTTGTCCAGTGTCTGACTGACAGCCGTATTGAAATAAACTGTCCCTTTAACCGGCTCCGTTTCACTGTTTGCTGATTCTCGCAGACTTATCCGCACCAGACTGACATTAGACAGGATGGCAAATAAATCAGTTTTACAGAAGCGGTAATGAGATTAAATGCACTCTCACAGGTCATAAGTGTTCTATACTAAACAAATGAACGCTTTCCTCCGCAAGTGCTCTTTTATGTCTTATCATTTATTTGTGTTTGCTGATCCATTTAGAATCATATTCTCGCGCTGAATATGAGCGATTATTATGAAGGACTAGCACCGCAATATTTATTTAATTCCTCACTTCAAAGATTTGGCACTGAATTATCTCCCACAAACAAGCATGTCAGGATTCAGTAGTATTAGCATCACTCCATTTCATCAGCTCACCGCACGTATATTATCCTTTTCAACAGAGGAACTGCATTGGCTCATCTCGAATATATTATCCTTTTGAATAGAGGAACTCATAATGCAGCCATTGGCTGTATGAACTGTGTGCATTATAAGCTGATGGGGATTTTGGTCTATATTGGACTCGTATTTTAGATTAGCGCCCATTTAAAATCCATCAATTCAGTTAAATATTGGCATTCAGAGGCTTAAAAGGCTACCAAGAGCTCCGTTCATTTACATCATGAATGTTGAGTCCTTCATGAAATTGCGGCCATGAGAAAACAGCCTTAGCGCATGCAGAGGCTGTAATTGGCTGTTTCTCTCAAATTACCTTTGCCAAGTAGGTGATGTTTTTGCCTGTGTTTGGAAACCTGCAGTTCTCACAAGTATGTTGATCGTCATGTCTGTCTGTTCATCCGTCCATCTGCTTGTCTGTGGACACTCTAGCACACACAATTCTTAAGACATCGACTTGAAATTTATATCATTCAAAGCCACTTGTCTGAGGAATAAGGAGTTCAGTTTTGGAAGGTGAAGGTCAAAGTTTGGGGTCAGGGGTGTCGAAAAGGTCCAAACCACATGTTGACCAATATCTCAGTTCAGAAAACTAATGGAGATATGGGACCAACGCTAAAATGTTCAGTCTCGTGTTGAGTTTTAGATTTTTTGCTCATGTCAGTCTGAGTGATTTTGTCTGTATGTCACTCTGTCTGTCTGTCTGTCTGTGCTCATTCTAGCTTACACAGTTCTTCAGGTATCAACCTCATTTCTCAAAAGAAGAAGGAGTTCAATTTTGGAACATCAAAGTCAAGGTCAGGATCAAAGTCATCAAAAAAGGTCAAAAAAGGTCAACCACATTTTGGCCAATATCATATTCAGAAAACTGATGGAGACGTTGGTTGCTACAGACGTGGGACCAAGACTGAAATGTTCTGTCCTTGACCACTGTGCCCCCGTGCTGTATCACTTCATTATTATCATCTGTTTATGGTGGGGCAGTGCAAAAAAACATCCCAAATAAGTGAGAGTAAATCAGTTGATAAGTGACAGATTGATGTTGGCTGTTTTCTGTTTTGAAAGTGTGTTTTACTGCAGTTGTTGTTGAGACAGTGTTGTTGCAGAAATCAGTGATACTTTCCCATGTTCTCTGAATGCGTCGACTACTTTAGCATTGAGCCTATTTATATGTGCTGACCCTCAGTGTGCCCTTCTGACCCTCACATGAAGGCCAGTTTACGCCGGAGGGCCGGCGAGTTGATATCCACAGGATTTTCTGTGGCCGCCTGCACTTCTTTTCTGAATCCGGCCCGGGTTTTCTCCCCTCCCCGATAAATCGCTGAACGGTTATTACTACTGATTAGTCAGCCTGTTGTTGTGCCTATCTCTCTTTCGAATGAGGTGGAAACCTGCCATCCTTGGCCCTCGAGAACTGTGATTGGAGGACTAGTGTGCTCCTTGGCTCTGCTGTAAAAACTCTTATTGGCTGTGTGGATCTGCAGCAGTTCCTCCTTTTCCTGAAAGAGCGGCCAAGGTCACCTGGTAATTACCGGCCTCCTGCAGAGAACTCTCCAGATCCTTAAAGCCCATTTATGCTCAACGTTAGACATAAATCGGGATACGGACGGAGCCTTCTGTCTGTGCTCTGTGTTCATTTCGTCCATATTTCTGCAAGTTTCCATCAAGCTTACGGATACGGGCCAAACGGAGCAGTACCACCGGACACCGTGGGGGCAGCGTAGCTGATGGTAAAGATATAGATATATGAGGGAGACACGAAGAAGAAAACTCAACGAAGATGTTCTTGTCCAAAACTTTTCACTCTGAGCTGCCCCCTAGTGGATTTATAGCTGAACATCCATGCCAACGCAAAAGACGCCTGGAAGTATGTGGGCAGAGACGTTTACACCGTTTTGAACGAATGTATCTATTTTTGTTCGTAAAGGGAGCATAAATGGGCCTTTAGTAGAACACCTATATGACTCTCTCTGATGAAGGAGAAGAGCTGAAGGGATTGGTGATGAGAGGGAGCACATATAAGTGAGAGGCCTCAGTATTTGACTGAGAGCATGAAGACAGAAAAAGTTTTCGTTTGACTGAAAGTGTTTTCACTCTTTAATGAAATATTAAATTCTGCCATGGATGTTACCAACAGCTCTACTTGAAAAATACACTGTCAATAAGAGTTCACCCATATACACTGTAAACCCTCACAAGTTTGGTGAGCTCGAATGTTTTGTGGAAACCGATAAACTCAAAAAGTACTTGAGTAATTGAGCCAACTTTATGATCTAGTGTTCACAGCACTTAAAAACATGTAAAAATAACTTTATCTTATGTTCTTTAATTTCCTTCCGCACAGTATAATTAAGTTGGCTTACACAATTTTTTTGAGGGAATTGGTTTCCACGAAACACTATCAGGGTTTCCAGTGTATGCAACAAAAATCTCGATCCAACATATTCTAGAAAATTCCAAAAACTGGGCAAATTCCAGCTTCAACCACCCAATGCTTTTCAGACACTTTTAACTGGTGAACTAACTGTCCACCAGCCTGTAGTCCACTGCTCCACCAGTATGACCAGCTATTTGCTTTACTAGCTTAACTAGCCTTGTCCAGCTGTGTCCTGCTCAGGAATTGGTTTGACTGTCCATTGTCTCGCTACAACCAGCTGGAAGCGTTGAAAGCACAGCTTAAACCATCTTAACCTCTACTCTGCTGATCCCCTGTCACACTGCCGTACAGTATCGTGAAAAAATGCTTTTTCTAGCTCACTTTGAGCCTACTTATGGGGATTGTCAAGAGAAAATCAGAGTTTAAGGGGTTAAATAGGATTAGAATTCAGGACCGGCGCTAGGACTGGGAATTGGGGGGGCACAGACACGTCCCTTTATGACAATTAGGATAGTCCTGGCTAGTTATCAATTATTTTCCTTTATTGACGCGTTTTCCAATTATCGTAATTGGCAACTGAAGACACGGTTTCTCGCCATATGCGATCTAACAGCGATGAAATCATAGGGTAAATTCAGTATAACTGAGAATTGGGGCGGACAAAACATCCGTTTTAAACAGTTTTAGTCCTGACCTGTTCTCATTTTCATGATTAACAAAAAAGGTTCACTCGAGAGCACTCCACACTTAACAGGTGTTGCTTGTGCTCCCCGATTAAATGAAGGGCGACAATCATTCATCTGGAGAACGTATTTGCTGAATTTAAATCACCGTTATTCAAAATTGCAAACAGGTGAGACTAAAAATAGCTTAAAGCCGCATGCTTTTTATAGCCTATTTCACTGCCGAGTGCCATTTTTTTCACTCAATGCCGAGAGTAATTTTGAATAACATTGATTTAAATTAAGCAAAAGGCGTCAGATGAATGATTGTCGTCTTAGGGACCTAATCGGGGAGAACCTGTTCTAGCACCTGTTAGAATTCCAGTAACTTATAGCTGGAATTTTTAGCGGCTAGCTGACATTTTGGTCATGAGTTATAAATAGACACTACCATTGAAGTCCTCTTCATAGCCTGTAACTATGTCTCGGGTTGAAATTCCTCCTGTGAAAGAGCGTTTCAGATCTTTCTTGCTCAAGGATTCGAATTGCATCCCTTGGCAACAAAATACTCTGAGTTTAATTAGTACTAACCCATAAATTTTCCTGTTTTAGGAAAGTCTCATTATCGCTGTCCCTGGTTAGGCCAATCAATTACTTGGATGGCTGAGTTTAATTAGCTGGCTCGCTGTCCCTGGTTAGGCCAATCAATTACTTGGATGGCTTAAGCTGGCTGATCCAGATAGCCCTGTCGATGACACATTCACCATTACATCCACCTGTGCACAGCCAATGTGATTTCCCCATTACTGTCTTCCTACATGTTATTCTTGCTATGGCTCATTAACTGAATATGTAAGTGCCAAATTCAAACTTGTCCAATCAGATTACGGCATGGGAAGGCCCAGCAAGTCATATTTCCTCCACAGACAGTGAGTCGTGAGATCTCGAGGCTGTTACCTGGCTGGTTTTGCTCATGCATGAATAATATGATTTTAATACTCCCATATTCTCACAAAGCCGAGCAGCACTGACGCCCACGCACACACATACATTTATTCCCTGTGTCCGCAGCGATGGAGCGAAATATTTGCAGAAGAATGTTAATATTAGCTGTTGGGTGGAATTGCAGGGCCTCTCACCGGTTTGCGGAAGGTTTTTACACAGCGTATAGAATTTGTTATTGCTTTAATTTTCTCTGTAGTGAAAAAGTGTGGCTGAGCTCAGCAAAGCTCCATTTGTGTGGAATTACATTAGTGTCATCTGTCAGCTTCGGCCTTCAATCCAACGCCTCAGTGCTCTTTGTCAAACACCTGTACTCGTATAGATTATGGCAGGAGTCTGGAAAGGTATACAGAAAATATTCATTAGGTGGCTGGCTAACAATGGTGGGAGATTGATTTTTCCCCGCAGAAAGCTTGCCAGCGACCGCCTAGGTCTCATTTCAGTGACATAAACCTCGCCAAGCAAGCCCAGTGCATGAATGCCTTCAAAATAAGTTTTCAGTGGAAAAGGTGGCTGATTTGAATTTTGGCATTGTGTCCGAAGTTTTAATATTGGGTCCTTCAATATTCCAGTATATTTTTTAACAGTCATCTGTCATATTTCAGTCATATTTTTGTCGCAATGAGGTACGACATCAGTATGAAGAAAGACTGTGTATGATTTCTGTGCACATATATATATATATATATTTCCTGAAAGCACGAGCAGTTCAGAATAAGATTCGACCTATAGTCTCTTCCCTGTGCGGCTCCATAACTCGGCGCCGGTTCTGTTGAGCGCCTTTCACACCTTGCAACTCCACCCTCTCTCTGACGGCGTAATGAGAATCTCTGCTTTCTGTGAACCTTCAAGGTGACGTTCCCTGAATTTTAACTCTACCATGTGAATCTTTCCCTTTGTGACTCCTCAATGTGACTCTTGAATCTTTTTATTCACAGTGTAACACTCTCTTCTCTCTGACTGAGCAGTGTGGCTCCTGCCTGTTTTTGATACCGCAGCATTAATCTCCCCTTTTGGATTCCAAAAAGAAAAATGTGAACCTCTGCTTCCTTAAGACTCTGCTGCATAACTCTCTCCTCTTCTTGAGTCATAATTTTGAATCCCCACTCCTTTTGACTCCACAGCATACTGTAAGTCTCTCCTCTTCTTAAGTCATAATTTTGGATCGCCTCTGCTTTTGACTCCACAAGATGACGCTATCCTCTTCCTGAGTAATTAACTTGAACCCTTTGGACCCCACAATATGACACACTTCTCGTTTTGAATTCGCGGAGTGATTCCCTGTGTCGTTTATCACATGGTTTCCTGCGTTTCTTACCTTCTCAAAACGCTTCGCCTCATCCTGTGACTCTTGTTCTTCAGAAAAAGTTCAAGGTGATTTGTTTGAAAGTCTCTTTGACTTTGCTCTCTCTAGCAAACACTCACTGATAAAGCACCTTCTGGGATCTCGCTCGCAGTAATGCTAGTGTACACTGACAAAGAGGATTACGGAAGAGCCGAATTGTTCTCAGATGCTAATCCCATTAAACTGAGGCCCAAGGCTCAGGACCCGGAGCCCTGCGCTCAGTCCACAATATTACAAACACGCAGAGATGAGCCTGATCGGGCAAATCAATTTAAAACGACTGAACAATCGCGTCCCTCGGATCCACTGGGGGGATTAAAATCTTGATGACGTGTAGAGGCCTGAAAATTAAAAGAGCCGGAGAGGAATCGGAGGTGTAAGAAAAGAGAGAGAGAATTAGGGAGGTGAAGAGGAGAGAAGAGAGAAGGTTAGGTGGAGGTTTAGCAATGAGTGACGAAACACAGAGGGCCCATTTCCCTGGGGTTAAAGGTCAGGTTGCTGAAAGTGAGACTCTGCCGGTGGTTAGTCTTGCACAGAATCATTTAACAGCTGCGGCATAGTTTCTCTCAACCTGGAAAGAAGTTTGTATTCAATTTAATACGTTATCAGAAAATGACATCAATGTTTGTTAGTATGCGTACGGTGATGCTTTTTCATGTTTGGTTATGTACCTGATTATGTTCTGTTTTGCATGATGAATATTCAATGAGTAAAAATGGAGAAATTAAGCTGCCGGATAGCTCATTTGGTAAAAGCATCGCGTTGCGAAGCAGAAGTGACTATCACGTCGCGGGTTTGATCCCCGCCTCATACCAGCCGGCAGTGGTCGGCAGCTTTTTCAGAGTAGCGCGCAATTGGCTATTGCGCTACAGGGTTGCAAATTGGGAAGGGACTGCCGGGAAAGGAAATAATAGTTGCCTTGTTTGTTGCTCAAGCGCCTCCTGTTGGCCAGACGGGCGCTCGTCAGGAAGATTCTAAGCCTGTTCATGTCCGGGTATCCTCCGCCCTCGTACTGAACTTGCGAAGATTCAACCAATGAGTGTATAAGAAGCGGTGGTTGACAGGCGTGCTTCGGAGGAGAGCATGAACTGTCTACACTCTCCTGAATTGGCAACAAGGGGTCGATACGAGCAAGCCTTGTACATAGTTCACCAATTGGGCGTTCCAGATTCAGGTGGGATTGGAGATGCCACATTTGAAAAAAAAAAAAAAATGGAGAAGTTAACGGAAGAGAAGTAGAGGAATTTTCCGGAATGTTGGTGCATTTTATGTCTCTGTCAAAAATCCCTACACTGTAAAAAGTGAAAAGTTGACTCAACTTTAAAAAGTTAAGCAAGCAGGTACAAAGCATTTTGAGTTGGCGGGACTTCAAGTTCAAAGTTTTTTCAAAAATGAGTTTGTGCAACCCCTCGGACTCAAAGTTGGGGAAACTCAAAAATACTTTTCAGCTAGTTTCCTTACTTTAATTAAGTTTAGTCAACTTATTATTTTTTTACAGTGTATGGGCTGCAGTAGAAATAAACATGAGGTCCCTGTTAAGCTGCATAGTTGCGCCTGTTTGTTCATTTGCTGTGACCTTTCAGTCATGACCTCTGTCTTTTGTCATTCCTCCCGCATACCCAAAAGGGTTACTGACATTTCATAATCCGGAAGCCTGTTTGTAAATTCGGATGAGCTGAATGATCGCCACAAGCAGAGTATCGTGATAAAGAAACGGGAGGGAGTAACGGTCACATCAAACACTGAGTGGGGAATGTTACCTGCGATAGGAGCATCCGAAAAAGAGGCGCGTTTCTCAGAACTCTTCAGAGAATTCGCTATCTTTCAGTCGGCCATTTCAATCTGCCGGTCCCACAGCCAGCTTAGGTTACTTCTGTTTGGTCACATGACTCCATCCATCTTCCCAAGGGGATTCTTGTATTCATTATTCAGTCAGTCCTTTAAAATTTCCGGGAGAGTGGCTAAAACCTCACCTAGGAATTCAAGGCGAGCTTTTTTTGCGGCCCTCGCGGCTCATTCTTAGGCCAGGGAAACAGGAGGAATGAAAAGAACGGATGTCCACTGCATTTTTCACGAGGAATTTCTTTGCGGTGATGGGCATGTTACTCCAAGAGAGAGTCATTCTGAGGTACAGGGCCCATGCTGATGCATTACAAGTTTAAACTTAGTTACACTCTTACACTAAACATGCTGAGATTTTGAGAAGTATCCTGTACCTGTACTCCACCAAATAGAAGTCTATACTGAGATTGCAGAAACAAAGTGCAGATTTACCAAAAAATTGACAGTTTTTATTAAAAATTTTTTATCTAAAGTTAAAGAAGGAATAAAATGGAAACAAAATTGTCAGCATTATGATACTGTCAATTGCATTACAGGGGCTTACCTGAATAGCTGCTTGACCGAACATGGCTCAAAAGAATCAATGAAACACTATCAGAAGTGGTAGTTGCTAGTTGGCTACATTCACAATCCTGCACGTGGATGTAACCTGACCAAATTTGGAAACCAAGACAAACATCAATGTTTAAACCTCGTCCACAGTCCCCATTGATGCTTCAGCCAAGTAAAACGATGCATGTCCACAGCAAATGAATTTCTGGAAAGGAGAATCATTAATTTATGCACCCATCTGTTGTAGACAAGCATTCTCGAAAGCCGTGATTCACCTCACATTCTGTTGCTAAAGTCTCAACCCGACATCAGACGTTCACTTTCTTCCGCCACCATGGGCTTGCCGTTTACATTCTTCACTCAGGGGACATAATCCCTTTCGGCATGTCCCGTTTAGCAAAAGTTTTTTTCCCTAACGGCATGTCCTGCGGCTATGTTCGCCATCCACTGCCACTCTGAAAGCGAAAATGAAACATCTCAGGCGATTGTTTCTAAAAAGGTCACTTGGTGCGGGTCGCCCAATCACAGAACGGGTATCTCTCGCTTTTGGTTTCCTAATCTCCAGGTAGACTTGATCCCATCTTTGCCGCTACAAGCCACTGCTGGCGCTGCCGTTCTGTATCATTTGGAGTGTCTGCCAGCGGAGTGTAACGATAGAGACGGAACCAGTCTAGATCCTGAGGCGCGCGTTTTTTTCAAGCTTTGTTTTTTGAGGTGTGCACCTTTTTCCTCCCCTGAATTTTTTTTTGGCGCGCTATGGTGCGCGCACCAAAGTGCGCCTTAAAAGACAGTGTGCTGTTAAGCGGTCAGGATTGTTTTAGCGTAGCTTTTCTCTTTGCAGGTTGCTCTGCAGGGTCAAAACCCTCTGTGTGGTCACTGCTGCTACTCCGGGCTCTGTTTCCCTCTTGGGTTTTGGTTTCTATCTACTGAATTTGTGTTTGTTTTGCTGCAGGCTTCAAAACCTCACTTTTACCTGAGGTTAGTCTTAAATTGTTAAAAGGAAAAAAAAACGGTATGGGACCTTTAAAGACAAGTTTTACCTCAATTTAATCAGCTCTAAATATCTGTCAGGATAAGTCTTAAGAACTGATACACTCTATGGCAATAATGAAATTGCAAAGTTTGTGTTGATTCTCTTGTGTTATGGAAGACTGTTACTATGCACGTGGTGGAAAATGACTTTTATTATGAAGTGCAGTGACATACCAGCGAGTGTGGCGTTGAACCAATGGCTCTGTCAGTTGTCTGTTCCCCTCCAGTTAATGTTTTTTTCATTCCTGATCCAGACCATTGCAGTTCAGAATGTGCGTCTGCTCTTTGTGTCAGTAAAATTGACTGTTTTCTATGCAAATTCTGCTGAAAGATTTGTTTTACACGATATACGTCATTGAGACGTTGTTTTTTTCCCCACACGCTTCACCCTTGAGTGTTCTTTTCAAAGCAGTTAATGGAGATTCTTTTCATGTCTGTAAGTTGGCATTCACTTTTATACAAAGCAACTTACACTACAGGCCAAAAGTTTGGGGCCACCCACAAATAAAAAAAAAATCACACATCAACTGTTCTTTCCTTATTTTGCACATGAAATGACTTCAGTGCATAAAATATGGGAAGCCAACAGGTTTCGGGTGAATTCCAGACCTCAGACCACATTTTAAAGCTGTCTTGACTGATTGATCACTGTTTTATAATTGAGTTCCAATGCCTTTGTGTTACATGATTTTATTTCACTAGGACGTGAACAATTTTATGTAACAAGAAGGCATGCTGTATAAATGATCTCCCCAAAACCAAGGGGTCACATTGCACTTGGTGCACCATTAAAAATCCGAAGGTGGCCCCAAACTTTTGGCCTGTAGTGTACACTGTCTGAACACTGAAGGCCATTTGAAGTGAACATACGCTGGTCTGATATGGCACAGCTGGCTGTTCATTCACAGCCACGAGCAACAATTGTACACTAGAAGGTAAATATGAGCCACGTCAGCTAGAGCTACTGAATGATTGCTGCAGGTATGTTAAATAAAAACTATGGCAGTAATAAAAGCAACTACTTGAGAATAGATGAATTCTGACATGACTGCTATAAGATACCCAGCTTCTTTCTTCATGTCACGCATCCCGCTGATGAGGAATTGTGTCACTGCTGCCAGGAGTGATTAATGACGCACACATCACACGCTAAACTCCTCTCCTGTGGGGCGGCGGGGAAATTGTTGTTGAGTCCCTGTACAATGACTGGCAGATGTCTTCACACACCATTGGGATGCATGTACAAGAGTGTTCACAGCCACAAACCCTCATAGACGTGCATACACACACAGACATACAAAACACACACACACACACACACACACACACACACACACATACATACACACACATTCACAGGCATAAGCATGTCTCACGCACACACAGTCACGCCACCCTCACACACACACGCACACAATCTCACAGGCATACACACTCAGTCACAACACCCTCACACACACGCACAAACACGCACCCATACACACACACATGCACCCATCTAATGTTTCTATTTAAAGTCCGAATACACTTGCGCCTCCTATGAGTGCAAACATAGAAGGCTGGAGTTCTCCTGTTCTGATTTACCTGTTCTCCAAAAATGCTGTGCTGCTAATTCACCTTTGTGCATCACTTCAGTTATTTCTTAATGATCACCACCAGAAGGTAAAATAACATTTTAATGAGATGTCCAGGTTTTTCTTTGGCATGTCAGTGCAAAGTTACCCTCTGCAACCGATTTTTTATTTTTCCCCAGTTTTTTTGTTACTCTTTTACTTAAGGCTGAGTGTATATTTACTGGATGTTTTCTCAGAAACCTCACTGCCTGTGAAGCTTATGTGCAGCGCTGTTCGCAAACCAATCAGCATTCTGGAGAAGTGGGATTCGCATCGGTGTGGGATTTGTGTCTCAAGTCTTCTTACCCATTCACATCCACCCCGGCTCCCTTTACCATGAGACTGAATGAGAGATGAAACCTTTACTTACGACTGGCTCACTGGTCCTCTGCTGTGTGTGTGTGTGTGTGTGTGTGTGTGTGAGAGAGAGAGAGAGAGAGAGAGTGTTTCTTAGAGAAACAGAAACAGAGAAAGAGGCTTCTGAACCATCTCCAAACACACACACGCCCCACAGCAAACTCGCTTGAATATTTCTGACTCATGTCTTCAAAAGACAGCCATACCTCGGCACAGTGGGGTTCCCCCCTCCCACCCTCTCCCCAAAAGCATCGCAGGATGAATACCAACGAGGAAGAGCTGTGCTGGGTAATGGTGCAGCAATCGGAACGTTGCTCTGGCCATAAAATCTGTGGGTGTAACCAGCGGACGTTCATACTTTATCAGTTCCCAAACGTGGGGCGTCAGAGGATCAGGAAGTCTTCTGATGTCACTAATGAGCGGCCGTGCAAAGCAATCAGAGGGGGATATTACGGGGAAAAGCCTCTGCTTCTGGGACAAGGGAATGGAGGGGGAAGGTGCTGTGAGCTGGGGGTTCGGTAGAATTTTTCAGACGTCCCGCAGGTAATGCTGCAGCTGCTATCTTGCAGTTTGGGGGCAGGGTGATGCAGAATCCTACTTCCTGTATTTAAGTGCGGCGTTTGTTTCTGATGCTCCACAATCATTAAAGATTTCGCTGTGCGTGCGCTTCATCCTATTTAACCCTTTCAGTGCTAACGGGACACGTGTCCCACAATATTTCCAAATATCCTGCTGGGACATATGGGTCCTAGAAACCCTTGCATTTGGACAAATTTTATATTAAATTTACAAAAATAATATGTATGTCCAACTTCTGATTTGTATTACTGTATTCAGTAATGAAAGGGTTAAGTTAGATTGAAGTCTGTTTGTCCTCCCAGAAGAGCATTGCCATGTCTAATAAAAATATAAACGAATGGAAAGCACCTGAGGATGGGGTTGGGCCCTCCAACTGCTTAATGCATCCATCCATCCATCCATCCATCTATCCATCCATCCTTCCATCCATCCATCCATTCATCCATCCATCCATCCATCTTCTAACTTGTTTATCCCTGGTCTGGATCATGGGGCAGCTTGAGCCTATCCCAGCATGCAGTGGGAGAGAGGAACACATCATAGAGCGTGTGTTGATCCATTACAGGGCTCACACTCAATTCTGATGAGGCTAATGGCATTATCTTTATTCAACGGTTCAGCTTATAAGTACCTCTGTTCTATCGGGGCCCGTAGATTAATTTGTAAAACTTTGCTCGAACGCTTTGACATCAGGCTGACAGAAAGCTTTTATGCATAAGACATTAGTTAGAGGCTGAAATAACAGGCCAGAACTTTTGTCAAATCACATGAAAATTTTATCACTTGTCAGTGGATGGATTTGGTAAAAGATTTCAGATAGAATTACGGCATTTTGTTTTATTTTTATTTGACGAAAGCTAACATTATCGCTTATGCCATACTGTAACAGCCGCTATGTCACGTATATGACAGTCTTATGTCAGCCTTATGTCCGTGGTTTTGAGTAATATCGAGTTAATTTTTACATGTGGTTATTAAGCAGCCATTTCCAGCGCCGAGGCCTCTAATATGGTGGTATTTTTGATGTTGACAAAATATTTTCATCATGTGGCTGTAACAAAGGCAGTGAGAGAGTACCGTCAGAACAGACGCTTCATCATGCGTTAAGGCAATTACGCCATCAACACGACGCTCATTGTATTGCAAAGCCACAGCCGAAAAGAGGCCGAAATGGAAAACAGCAGTGGAGCAGTTGAAGGTCGCAGGCGAATGAAGGAAACGTGTTTTCATTTAGTTTGTAATTAGCCAGATTAAAACTCTGTTGCATTTGACAATGGCTGTTATACGCGGCGAGATTGCTGATAAATCCCTGTTGGTCGTCGCACCTGGTGCTGAATGAGCAATGTGACATTTTCTGTTCTGAATTTTTTTCTCCTTAGATGAATTTGGCTGCGGACGGTGCTGAGGCACAGTGGGTAGGGATGTAGCCTCAATGTAAGAAGGTCAGGGGTTTGAATCCGGTCCGTGGTGTTTCCTGTGACGTTAGCATGTTCTCCCCGTGTTCACATGGGTTTTCTCCCACAGTCCAAAGACAGGAATTCCAGGCTAACTGGGGATTTTGAATTGTCCGCAGATGCGAGTGTGAATGGTAAGAATGGTGTGTGAAGTCCTCAGTCCTCAGACTGCGTTCCTTCCTATAGCCCATTGCATGCTGGAATAGGTTCCAGCCCCGCACAAACCCTGAACATGATGGATTCTTCAGCTTTTAAAGGGTTTGCATAGGTAGCTGAGACGTTGCTGTACGCTAGGGCATGCTAGGCTAATTTTTACAAAGCTGTGGCTTTGGTGCTTGACATGCATGCAATGCTAATTCCCACAGAATTTCAGGTACGGTGTGTGAATATCCGCCATGCTAATGCCTGCTTGGCTGTAGCTAAGGTGCTTGACATGCATGCCAGGCCAATTCCTCCTGTATTGTAACTAAGGTGCTTGACATACTTGTTAGGCTAACCCCTACAGAACTGCAGCTAAGGTGCTTGACATGCTTGCTAGGTTAATTCCTAAAAAATTGTATCTGAAGTGCTTGACATCCATGCTAGGCTAATTGGCCCTTAGCCTGTCCATACTCATGGGAACATTGGTTTCTGCTTGGTGTTATGAACTGGGAGCTTCTTTGGAGAAAGAGATCAGCTAAATAATTGTAATGTAATGCCTGCATGACATTACTGTCAAATACCATTTTCATGAATTCTTTGTTTCAGCTTCAAACCCGATACGAAGTCATATTACAAAATCAGTTTGTCCACCTCCTGAACATAGACCTCAAACTTTTAATGACAAAACATTAGGAAAATGTAAAGTAGCCAATCTAAATGTTTGTTTTCAGAACAGAAATAAGAATGACCTTGCACCTACAGAACATTAAAATTACCTTAATGGATATGTTTGTAAAACTCCATTAAATCGCTGCACAATCCGATTATGAAAAGTTAATTACTGCATCCATTTCTTCTGTTACATGAAGCAAATAGCAGTCTGCTAATCAATAGCGCCTCGCTACTGCCAGTCAGCTCACAAAATAAAGAACCCAAAACTTCAGGAATCACTTCTTTAAAGGGTACCTCCGCAGGTCAGCAATATATTTCTCAGCACAACCTCTGTGGTGCCAAAACATAATTTTTTGTTTTACTTAATCACAAAAAGTTTTATCAAAGCCACACAAGGATGGTAAACATAGCTTGTGTCAAATTAGAAATCTGCCATGACAGACCTGATCCGGGCACTGCATGACGTCTCCAAGTTGATTCCTGCCTGTAATCCTATCTAGTGCTCTTATCGGTCAGGATCCTACGCTGCACGGATGCTGTACACGGTGCCCGGGAGCCCAGATCCTGAAGATTTGGCACGGCAGAGGTTGTGCTGAGATATACATTGCTGACCTCCGGAGGTACCCTTTAATGGGCTCCTCTTTCGGAAGCCAGTGGCTTTTATGGCAAAGAGCGATAAAATCAAACACCTTAGCGTCAGCGCACTTTAATTGAATTTGCGTGGGAATGTAGTCGGTGTTCCTGAAACTGGAAGGATTCCATGCACTGATATAAGAGGCCTTTGTCCTGATAAGTGTTCATCTTGGCAGACTCATTCAGTCAGCCTGTTGCGATTGTAGTGGGGCTCAGTAAACCATAACAGTACAAAGGCATTTACCAGTTTGCAGAGATGGGTCAATAGAAAGAACTGATTAGACAACAACCGAAGGCTTTGGGAAGAAACTCTCATGTTCCATTCTTTTACTTATTTAGATTATTTACCCTTAAAGGGCTAAGTGCAGCTATTGTTACTCAATGATGTAAGATTTCAAGAAGGAAATGTAAGATTTCTGCAGGGGAGCTCTTTTAAACAAGTCACCACATGATAGGTTTTCAACAGCACAATATAATTAAATTTTTATTTTTTAAAAATTTATATCCACGCTCTAAGGGTTAAACTGTCCGAAAAATCTGGTAAGCTGTTTTATAGCAATTTCTTTTAATGACCTTAGAAGAAATGACAAACACAATGAGAGTGTGGTGTTATATAAAACGTCTGTATTTTGTAAGGGAAAATAAATGTCAGTGTATTTTTATTGTGTGAAAGCTGCTGCCTTATTATGCATGATTTTGTCATCCTGGAGCTCACAGTATTGCACAAAAATCTTCTTTGACTATTATTTATATAAATCACGATATCGCACTGACATTATCACGCTCAGCATTAAGATAGATTGCATTTCTGCATGAGAATTATTGCTTCTATTATGGAGGCGTTGTTAGTAATTTGATTTTATATTTCTCACTCCAGGCTTATATTTCTATATTTTGGGCTTTAGAGAATCAGTCGCAGCTGTATTCTTTATTCACAAAGGTAGTGGCTATTCTGAAGGTCCATTGCCAACAGGTGGTATTTAAATGTCCCCTATAATGTCACCAGCTGCACAGCCAATTAGTTATTACAAGCCATTTCAAAATTTTTCCCCTCTTGACATCACATGGGGAGGTAACCAACCTCAGCCAAGCAGTCAATCAGAGTTATTATTCTGGGCGGTCACTCCCCCTTGTGATGTCAGGAAGGGAGATTTTGAACCGGCTCATAATGGCTAATTAGCTGTGCACCTGGTAGCATAATAGGGGACCTTTAAAGAAGGGGGCTCAGGGCCTCCGGGTGCATCACAGCTAACATTCGTCTGTGATCCGTGTGGTCAGCGATCGAATCCCAGCCACGCCATTGCCGGCTACAGCCAAAGGTCCGCATGGGCGAGGCAGCCATTGCTGCAGCCTTGTTGGAGATAATAGGGGTTTAGCTGGTTAAAATTTCTTAGTCTATCGCTCTGTAGCAACCTCTTCTGGTTGGCCGGGCGCATGTAGCTGTATGATCTAAATTGTACGCTGTCTATGTACAGCTCGCTTTGCGGTGGGTTGAACGGTTCGCCTGTGTTCCAGGCGGGATAAATCACTATTTCAGGGATGCTGGAATCCTATCTACAGCCTTGACCACACAAACTCACTCATGTTCAACCAGAAGACACACTTTACTCTTAAAAATTATGTGAGAATAAACGACACACATTTTTCTGTGTTATTTTGATTTGAACTCATTGAAGGCAATGAGTGCTTTCAAACAGTCATCTGTATCACACACTGGGTGAATTATAGGTAACTAAAAATGTCTCCCTTAACTAGACATGCTGGAGTGTTTGGAAAATCCCATGTTTTGTGTTGTTTTCAGTGATTCTAAGAGTGCACAAGAGACTATGTAGTAGAAAATGCTGTAAGTAGAAAATGGTTATCGCCTGTGTCACTGCGTTGGACGAGCTCTCTGCTCCACGTGTAGAGTATGGAGTAGCAGTTTGCAGCTGCAGCGCTGCAGGCAGTTTTTTAGAGTGGCTTTTATCAGCCGCAGAAGGCCAGCACACAGAGAGGGGCGGAACAGGATGTGGATGTTCAGGGAGAGGGGGAAAATTACCCATGCTTGTAAAAAAGCGAAGCTTTTTACAGAGCAAAGTGGCTCAGCCCTGGTCTAATGAGCCCTAAATGAGAAAGTTATGAAGACATAAAAACACACAATGGATGAGGGTTTAGATCCTGCCCTTTATAGATCTCTACAATACGACAAACTGTCAGAGCCAATGAGGGGAAGTTCTGGGTGGAGAGAGTAGAAGTCCTGCCATTTGTTTATTTGTTTGTAAAGGATCCCCGTTAGCTGATGTCATAGCAGTCAGCTCGTCTTCCTGGTGTCCTTATAAAACATATGCAAGCAGAAAACAAAGCCATATACAAAATCACAATATAAAAATTGCACAATCAATATACGTAGTAAATTCAAAGGGTTAAAAACCAGAACTCAACCTGGTAACAAAAACAACAATACAACATCCAGAGAAAGAAAAAGGAAATTATTTCAATAATCTGCTTTCTGGCTGAAAGATCATGATATTTAAGAAAATCCAGGCGATTGATGCAAAATACTGGGCAACACATTCACTTTCTGTGTCTGGATCAGCACAGCTCTGGGCAGATCTGGGATAATCTGACTTGAGGGATTTTCTCTGTTAAGATGTTTGGTGGTTATAGGGGCCCCCAGGGTCCTAGAAAATTGCTATTATGTTTTTATTATTTTTATTTAATATTTTTAAATTTTATTTAACCAGGGAAGTTACATTGAGAATGTTTCTCTTTCTCAAGGCCACACTGGGAGAAATGCCTGATAGAACAGTTGTAAAGTGAGGATGGATGGAAGGGGTCCCTTGGAGTGATTATGAGGTTAAGGGCCTTGCTCAAGGGCCCAACAGCAGAGTTCTTCCCAACTTCATCTCGTTAGATCAAGCCAGGAACCCAGGCCCCAACAGGGGGCTCAAATCAGCAAATCTTCTGTTACCAGTCATGTGACCCACCATTAGGCCACACCCCCACCCACCCCGCTGAATTATAGTTGGATGCATGAACACAGAGGGGCCTCGAGCGATATTCTCCCAGGGGCCTAACATTCCCTGTGATGCCCCTGATGATGGCCGCTGTGTCCTCATATTTGGTTCTGAGGCCCCGTCTCTAGTATCTGCGGTTCGGAGAGAGAGGTGTTGCTGAATGGATTAGCCTCGGGAGGCATTGCTCAAGGCTTCCAGGCTAAATTCCCCAGCTCAGGCCAAAACTGTGCAGTCTGGCCGTCTGCAGGCCTCTGGAGCAAGTTATCTCCACAGAGCCTTTCAATATGAAAAGGGCCTGAATACAAACCGGACGGCCAACTGGCATAAGGCAACAGGCAAACAATGATGGGCAAACAAATGGCCATTTGTGCCAAGGAATGTGTCCATCCAGCTCTCTTAATGAAAAATTATTTTAATTAATTACAGGACTGGAGAATTTTTTGGGAGGAATGCCTGAATGTGAGCACGGTATTTAACCGAACAAACGAGGGTGATATCTGTGGGAATTCAGCTGAAGGTGACCTGATTACCGTTAATATCGAGCCCTGAGAGTGAGCTGAGAATGACCGCTGTCCAAGGTGCTGAAGTGCACTGTTCCTGCGGCTTGTGCTACTAAACAAGCCTGTAGTGAGTCGAATAACTCTGGACTGAGCTAAACATGGAACATACTTGCTCCAGTCCATGCTCCAGATTTTCCAGGGTTCGAGATTTTAATAACTGCAGTTCACTGGTAGCTGCTCAGCTGAAATTAGAGGAGGCAGCCAAACGTTTCTTTAAACCTGAGGTCTCAAACTCAAATCCTGGACAGCCCCTGTCTTTGCTGGGCTTCAGTTTGTTCCTGCACTTCAGTGCTGAAGTGAAGTCTTTGATTGGCTAAGGAGTCCACACTCCTTGTTTACCTGGCCTTATTTAGCAGCTGATTCGATGGAAATCCCGAAATCCAGCGCACTGTGTGGCCCTCGAGGGCTAGGGATCGAGACCTCTGCTTTAAACCTACTATTGGCCTTGATTTTGTTTTCGATCATTTTTATTGGTTAACAAGTTTTTCCGTTATAAGAATAATCTGTTTATTTATTTTGCCTTACCTTAGCAAGGAGAGCTGGTCATGCCTGACAGTGCTGAGTTTTTGGGAGAATGAAAAAAGAATGAAAAGCAACAGGTTGAGAATATTCAGGGGGCATGATGAGCCTCCTCTGTTTTCAGCTGAGCAGCCACCACTGCTGCAGTTATTCAGATAATTTAGTAATCATGCTTTGTGAAACAGGGTCCAGCTTACTCAGTACTCCTGCTTTGTGAAACAGGGCTGAGCTAACTCAAGAATCCTGCTTTATGAAACAGGGCTGAGCTAACTCAGTACTCCTGCTTTGTGAAACAGGGCTGAGCTAACTCAAGAATCCTGCTTTATGAAACAGGGCTGAGCTAACTCAGTACTCCTGCTTTGTGAAACAGGGCCCAGTCAGTAGTGTTGTGTATGGCCACTTACAGAAGAGAAACAGCTCATCATTTCCTTTATATGACTTAGGCATTCCTGGCAGCAAACGCAACAGCTCATCCTCGCTTTCCTGCCCCAGCTTATGCCTGAGTCGAGTTATTTAATGTTTTAAAATCTGTTGGTTTCGGATGTTTCCCGGACAGCCAGAGATTCCTTTGAGAGCGTGCTCTAAGCGACGTGGCGGGTAGCTAGCTGGCCTACTGGCAGGTGCTGGCGGCAGGAGATAAGGTGTACCGGCTCCACTCTTGCCAGCAGTTCGGCAAGGATCTGTGACAGAGACAAGTCATCCAGATCGCCAGCATCTCTGAATGAGACACGTGCCGATCCTGGCATGAAGTCAGCATGGCCGGGTCAAGACTGACAAAGACCCTTCCCACAGACGCTGGCTACCTGGCAGCATTAACTAAAATATCTTTTTCTTTGCAGGTCAAAAGTGATTCATGTGGTGCACAGTTAGACCTCTTGTTTGACCGGAATTTCAAAGCGTTGCCTTCATAATGTAGGTCCATGATCCTGTCCATTTTTAGTCAGCAAAAAAGCCCTTAAACATCATATCTACAGTTGCAATCAAAATTATTCAACCCCCAATGCAAATTGGGTTTAATAGCAAAATTTACAAATTTTCAGCTGTTTGTGATAAACGCATTAAACAAGAACATTTTAAATAGCTCAACAAAACTAATATTACAAGTGGTTTCTCCAAATTTAACACAAAATGCCATTTTTAATGACTACTGCAGTCTCAAAATTATTAAACCTCCTGAATAGAATCTGTCATTAGAGCATATTTGCAAGTCAGGTATTGTCTCAAGCACACCTAATGCAGCTAATCAAGAGCTTAATTGAACACATCAAATACTTGCACTGGCTGGGGATTTGTTGACTGTGACATTTGATTGCATATCAGAAATATGGCTGTCAAAAGAATTGTCCAAAAAGCTAATAGAGGAGATCATTGCCTGGCACAAACAGGGGAAAGGATACAGAAGCGCAGGTAGCACAGGCACTGAATGTTCGTAGAGATACAGTTGGAAGCATAGTTTGCAAGTTCAGAGTTAAAGGAAGAGTGGCTACAGTACCAGGATGTGGCAGAAAGAGGAAGCTATCAATGGCTGTCACCAGATTCCTGAGGAGACGGGTGGTCAAAAACCCTCGAGTGACTGCAGGAGACCCGCAGCAAGACTTGGAGGCAGGAGGGACTGAGGTTTCAGGTCGCACAGTAGGGCGCATACTAAATGTTGAAGGTCTCCAAGACATACACCACAACTGATCCAAAAGCACAAGCTCCAATATGCTCAAAACCATATAAATAAGCCACAGAAGTTTGGGGATATTGTTCTGTGGAGTGATTAAATAAAACTGGAATATTTCGGGCTTATGAATCAGTGGTATGTCTGCAGGAGGAATAAAGAAGCATATGCTGAAAAGTACACCTTGCCTACAGTGAAGGGTATCCAAGGAGAAAATTTCATGCCGTCTTTAGGGAATCTGACGCTTGGGCATCATTGGACCTTCCAACAGGACAATGATCCTAAGCATACCTCAACATCCACCAAGGCTTAGTTTCAGAAGAAGTCTGGGAAGATTCTAGAGTGCCCATTACAGTCGCCTCACTTAAACCCCATAAAAAATCTCTGGTGGGATTTGAAGAACACAGTTGCAGGATGCAAACCCTAGAATATTAGTGAACTGGAGGCCTTTGTCCATGAGGACTGGGCTGAGATTCCTTGGGAATGCTGCCAGAAGCTGTTGTCTGCCTATTCATCACATCTCCAGCAGGCCATAGCAGTAAAAGGGTGCTCTGCTCAGTATTAAAGATGCTTGTCATGAAGGGGTTGAATAATTTTGAGCCTACAGTAGTCATTAAAAGTGGCATTTTGTGTTGAATTTGGAGAAGCCTCTAATAATATTTGTTGTGTTGAGTTATTTGAATTGTTTTTGTTTGATTTGTTCGTAGCAAACAGCTGAAAGTTTAAAATTTTGCCAACGGGGGTTGAATAATTTTGATTGCAACTGTACAGTATTCTGTGTCTCAAACATCATATTTACAGTATTCGGTGTGTACATGGCTGAATATTGCACCTCTGTCTATCCATTTACACCTTCATGTCTGGCAGTCCATTATTTATCAGTTCATTCCATATGAATGTGTTCAATAATATATTACATGTACAGCATAGTGTATATAGGGAGCAGCATAACTCACTGGGGAGTCACACATTTTATGTTATTGTGGTTCGGTTGGCCGAGTCGATCGCAGGTTGTGAATTGCATCGAACAAGCTAAAGGAGAAACTGAAGGCGAAAAGTCCCTGAAATAAGCAGGAAGTGAAGATGCTGCAGTACAGGCCTGACAGGGCATCACCGGGGGAGATACCCAGTGTCTGCTGGGGTGTATATATCACAGGGCATCACCAGGGGAGATACCCAGTGTCTGCTGGGGTGTATATATCACAGGGCATCACCAGGGGAGATACCCAGTGTCTGCTGGGGTGTACATATCACAGGGCAGTCATTGCATACAATGGATGGGTGTCCAAATAGTAAAATGATCACTTTCCTCTGCATTATGTAAAAATGTCAGATATTTTCTGATGCACCCAAAAATGGGGGTAATGCCTAAATGGTTCATCCAATACGTGTGAAAACACCCCCAAATTAAAGCTTACAGTCTGCACTTTGTAACCTCAGTGTCATCGTATCCTTTCAATTAATTTCAAAGTGCTGGAGTTCAGAACTGAAATAAAAAAAATTGTTAATGTCCAATGAATTATGGTGATCACTGTAAGTTTAGCCATCTGGGCTGCTTTTGTAGTGGTCGGAGGGGGCGGAGTACCTCGTTTAAGGCGCAGTCTAGTGCTGGGATCATCCAATCAGAGAACTGCTGGTTTTCCACCCTCCCTTTACCTGGGCTTCGAGAGTGAAGACAGTCTGGCCAATCAGAAGGGCTTATTGATCAGTTAATTCCGCGGGCGAACAGAAAACTCAGGCCGGATTTCGACCCCAGGGCCTGTGTGAAGAGCCGGATGAGAGCACCCGAGTCTTCTTCTGCTTTACCTCTCCCTCCCACCCGCGCTGAACGCTCTCACAATGTTACCACAAGGTTGAGGCAATGTTAAAAGATTGACGAGACATTTCAGCGACTCGGCGAGTTCATTTTGTGTGAGCGGGGTAGCGTTGGGGAGAGATCTGCGCATGAGGGCGCTTCAGTACTGCTCAGATGTGCACCAGGGGGATAAAAGATGGATGATTTTCGGTCCCGCAGTCCCAGACGTCGGTGATGTCAGTAAAACATAAAGACGAGCGGCGTTCCTCTCGGGGCCCGGCGGGGAGTCAGCGGGACGGTTCTCTTTGCTCTGTCTGTTTCTGTGGTAACAGAGTCATCCTTAATGAGTCCTTATCTGCCTACACTCCTGAACTCCCACCCTCCTCTCTCCCTCCGTCTGCTTTCCTGCCGTTAATTTCCCTCTCGCAGCTGTTTATCTGTCCGTCCTCTCCGTTTTGAGTGGCCGCCTGTGATTGGCGGCTCGCGCCATCGCCATGCCTCCTCCTTTCCTGGACCATCAAGGTCACCTGTGAGAAAGCGCCTCGCCACGGACAGCCTCTGTCTCCTCTCACGCCAGTCATCTGTCCGCTGTCCTGCCACCGTCGCCAGGCCCACACACTGCTAATGATGAATGCCAATTCTGCAGGCCAAGCGCGTTTTCCGAAATGAGAGCAGGAATTCTCCTCTCCTCGGCAAGATAAAGGCCGTTAGATGGCGTGTAATGTGACCGCTGACCGCCGTCCATCAGCGTTTGATCTCACACTGTCGAGAGCCGAGCAAAACCTGGTCCCCTTCGATCGTTCAGAAATGGAAACAAGGGAGTGCCTGTCCTTCGTCAGTCATCGCCACCAGATCGGCCGAATTACAATTTGAATGTACAATTCACTTTTGCATAAGTGGTAAAGATGCAATGCAGCGCCGCTGAAAAAATATGGCATGTGCTTTGCATCAGGCGCCTGCATGCGTGATTGCTCTCTCCGTGAAACACTGGTTGTCATTTGTTTTATTTCCTTTGATTTGAATTGTATTTCAACACAGCATGAATAATTCATACTGTCAGAAAAAGCAATTCAGGAAAAAATAGTAGGGTATACCTTTCCTTGTATTACATGAATTTTTTTTTATAATTAAGGCATGGTACATAAACATCGTTATGAGAAGAATGTTTATGAAACATTGTTATTGTACTGTTATTTCAGTGTGTTTCATTGGCTGAATCACATTTACATATGAGACTTTCCCTGTGAAATATACATCTGTGTGTTTGCAACTTTACATGAATCTAACTTTCCCTGAGAAGCCATCCAGCTCACCTATACAACTGTGCACAAGGCAATGAACAGAACCAGGCATGCAGTGTTTTTTTTTTTTTTTTTTTTGAGAAATTAAAAAGGCGAAATCAACAAGTGCCGTTTAATCTCAATCTTAATTCATAGTGAGTGGGCAGTGCAGTGTTCAGGCTCGAGATTCAGGATGGGTACATGGGTGTTTGGATCAGAAAACGATGCCCACATTACACTCCTCCGTTTATAAACACTGTCCCTGCTCACATAATTCATGCCTCCATACAAGCATTTCTTCATAATGTTTTTCCTGGTCGTTCGTAAGCATTTTCAGCAGCTTTGCGGCTCTGAAATGACCTGCTACCAGGCTGAGAGACATTGCTTAATGTCAGCCATTTTCCATGCTATTTGATGCCATTTGTTAGGCATTTTTTTCCTGAATGTGTCCGATGATTAGAAGTGTCATAATTTGTCTGGCGTATTCCCCGTGACCTCATTATGTGAGACAGTGGAGTGAGGAATTATCAGAGTTTGCATTCGCTATGAGAGAAATATGCTAATATTCACTCTCATTCTGCGGCAACGTCGTGGAGGTTCTCAAATTGAATTTGCATTAACACTCGACTCTAAGGGCTTTTACTGTATATTGACCATCTGCAGAGAAGAATGACTGAGCTGACGAAGTGTGTTTCGTGTTTCATTCCTGACATAAAACTACAAATATCATCTTCATGTTTAGTTCAAATCATTTTAACCCCTTAAACTCTTAATTTTTCTCGTCAAGCTTAGGACGCCATGTTTTCGTGGCCTCAGCATTACATTCAGTGGAAAATATTGAGATCTTGTTCAGCATTTTATACACATTTCCCTGTAATTCAGCAGGATATATTTGGGATCGTTGGAAACCTTAAGATCTGCACTAGAATGTAGAATGGGCCTGAAGTTCCACAGGTTTGAATACAGCAGCCGCATTTTATAGACCCCTGTAAAGGTCCATTGGTTTTATGGGGTTAAGGAAGCTCATTGTAAATATTGTTTGATGCGTGAAATTCTCAAAACCCTAAACAGGCTCATCTCCCCTTCACCCGATTACGGCATGGGGGGGGGGGGGTCCTGGAGGGACGGTGTGTCAGCAGGTTTTTGGTCCCCCCATTGCTCTGACTAAATAAGCTAATTGGTTGCAGACACAAACATGGGTTTGCGCATCACTTGCATCACAGTAAAATGTGTCATTTTGGGAGGTGAGAGACAGTCTTTGGTGGTCATTCATAAATATTTCCATTAATGTGGCTGGAATGTGAGATTTCATACATAGTTTGAAAGCCGAAGTTTGAGTGAAACTTGGGGCAGATGCGGCGCTTGCCTGCCCTAATATATTCTGATCACACAGCACAAGAGTGTGAGCTATACTTTCATAAAAATTATTTTCATTAGTTTGTTTTTTAAATATTTTTCAAGGTGATATCCATTTGGAGATGCATTCATTTTTATAACTGGACTGGTGACATGTATTGTGTGAAAATTGTTTTCACTTCTTCATCAATGAACTGGGTTGATCTTTCTGCCATTTTTTAAATGGAGATGAATTGTCACGAGTCCTTGAAAATGCCAGGGCGTGTCTTTATCGTCCTTATGACTTATTTTAAATTGATTATTTCCTGATTTGATGATGAAATGGATTCCTGTGGTTCATCAGGGTCACTGTCACATAATTTGATCCGAACACATCAAGGTTGTATCTTACGAAGCGTGACGGGCACAGGTGGAGACTGGAGGGGAAATGATGCTGTCTGTGACTATATGACATCATAACTCCTGCAGAGACCCTCTGAACGCCCTGACCAGTCTGCTGCCCAGGTATGGTGTGCTATTGATGTACCTACAACTCACCCTACCGGTGAAGAAACATCCATTTCTCACGCAGAAAAGTGAGTCGATGGATATTATTGCTTTTCAATTTACTTAGCATCTTTCAGAGGTCTGCTGTTAATGTGTTTCCAATTTTTGTGTCATTTATTGTCTATAAATGTATATTTTATTTAAAGCTGTCTTGAAGCTTTGTGAGTGAGTGAGTGAGAGCGAGCAAGTGAGTGTGCGAGAGAGTGAGTGTGAGTGAGTGAGAGTGAGTGAGTGAGCAAGCAAGTGAGAGAGTGTGAGTGAGTGAGCGAGCGGACGAGTGAGTGAGTGAGTGTGTGAGTGAGTGAGTGAGTGAGTTGGTGAGTTATGCCATTGGTCGGCTGCCTGAATGTACTTTACCCATTGGCTGTTGCTCTTTGCCCACAATTCTGGACACTGACCATAACAGTCCAAACATCTGCTGGATTTTGACATGGTCCTGTTAAAGTACATGATGTAGCATTTCCTCATGCCGTTAAAGCAAATTGAGATGAATTGAGATTTTTATTTTGTAAATTTTTACATTATTTTCAGGGAACTTTAATGTTATACTGAATAAAAAGATTGAGGTTAATCGACCCATTTTTCAAAGTAGAATTTGTTTCTTAAAAAGTTGAATAAGATTAGTGTTCATTCCTGGCAAGAGAAGGACCACATTAAGTATGCATCACTGATCCAAACCTGTGGTATTTTTTCCATACTCTGGCCCTGCTCATGGAGGTACATAACATCTTAAATCAGAACAAAATCTTGACCTGTGAAACTTCCTATCCAGGCCTTCAGCCTTTTGTAAATGGAAAGTTTGACAGTATTTCCTCTTGAATGCTAAAAAATTTAAGGCATTTTGCTCGGACCAAAAATAAAAGCAGGTGGAGACAGTCCCGCACTAAAGCAAATAAATAATTTATCCAGTAAAGTGAATAAGGGTGGCTGTCAACTTCATTTAGCAACACACTGCAAAACCATCTCAAGCAATACGGAAAATGTTGGGCTGATTAAAGGTGAAAAATATTTACTGCTATCGCAGCGTGATATTCTCCATCCCGTCGCATCACCAGCATTTTTTTTCATTTTTGTAAATTAAAACAAAAAAATTCACTGTAGATTTATGTCATTTTCCACACCAAGCTTTTATTTGCTCTCCCCCCACCTCCCCCACCGCCACATCCAATTTACTCTTTAAAAAAAAAACCCCTCACACCTCCTCTTTTCAACACCTTTCCATCAGCCGTGTCTGTGTCAGGATATTACAGGTATTTCAGTTCAAGGTAAGGTCCACTTAATTCACTTATATGTGGCGTCGGATCAATTTCAGGAAATGGATCTTCCCTGTCAGGGAGCAGGAGAGAGAGAGAGCGAGCGAGACTGGGTAAAAGTGTTGTATAGACGACTGATGCACATTGGGTGGTAGGTGAGAGAGAGAGAGAGAGTGTGTGTGTGTGAGAGAGAAAGAGAGAGAGAGAGGTGGATTAAATCCATTGTCAGGTCTTCAGTTCGAATGCAGTGCTTTACTCCATGTCTAGTGATGCCTTCCCCTCACTGATTTATGTAAAATGGATGCCACCCTCTGTAAGTAGAAGTGGTTGGATCTTGATTGGAGGAGGGCTGAGTGATGTCACTAACTGCAGTGGGCCCTCTGATCACGCATCAGCCATGCAGGACGAGAGTCGCGCTGATGAAAGGCGATGTGTGAGGTCAGGGAGTTTGGACTAGAGATTGGGCCTTTTCCGTTACTTGCACATGCTGGTTTCTGAACGTAGCCAAGCAGCTACGCGTGCTACTTATTTCCCGTAAATTGCCCGCAGTGTCCAAGGTGGCATGAAGACTGCAGAGTTTGGAAGATTGTCTCTAGACAGCGGGGCATCCATATTGAATGAAAGATGCTTTTCTAGGTCGTAGCAGCTGCAAAAATAGCAGATGTATTTATGTCAGCATGAAATTACACTGGCTGTAGCTAGCAGGCCAAACTAGCTGGTTGCTTGTTTTGGTAAAATTAATCTGATCAACAATTTACTATATACAGGACATAGTGACTCTGTATATATAGTGTAATACAAGTTCTAAAAATGTGTTCAGAAGCATAGTTTACATTAAACAGTTTTTTTTGGCAAGAATCGTTAGTCCTGAATATGATTAAGTGAAGAATACCTTTGGATCCAGATTCTATTCCGATGCAGCAGTCAGGTAAATGAGGGTAAAGATGTACATTAAATTTGGTGTGAGTGAACAGGACCCTTATTTTTTTTAGACATGAATTTGTCACACTTGCGCTGTGTGATTATGAACATGAAGTAGAGTTAATAGATGACGATTTCTGAAATAGGGTGCGGTGCATATTGTCCTCAGGGCTCTATCACTGTGTAGATTTCTGTGAAAAGAATTCAATTGTCCATTTGTATTAGAAACACAACCGCCGACTCGATCCAGTTGACTGCCTCACTCAGCTACACACACACACACACACACACACAAACAGTGCACACGGAGAAACTTGAACCTTATTGCCATCTCACACACATTTCGAAGAACAAGAATGGCTCCAGCCTTGAGCATCAGCCAGTGACCTCAGCACAAGCAATTTCACAGAGTTTGACCGGCCCTGCAGTGGAAGAGCACGCTCTGTCTGTGACCACTGGAGCAGCAGATGTTTATGTTAGCGCCAAAGACATTCCCCTTTCTGCAGCCTGCATTATAGAGTAGATCTGAGGGGTTGATGTTTATACTATGCTGAAAACTCCAGCTAAGCCTAGTGGCGATTCTTAACCGAAGTAAGATGTGATTTTTACACTTCTAGCTGGTTACAGCTGGTCTGTAGCTGGCAATAGCTGGTCTGTGGCTGGTTAAATATGTCAAGAGATGGTTAAGCTAACCAAAGAAGTTTGGGGCTAACTCGGCCTGATTGACTAATGGCGACTAAGCTGGTGAACTGCTAGTAAACCCGTCAAACAGGTAAAAAAACACAGCTTAAACTATGTTGACCAGCCTTGCTTAAGGCTGGCTTGAGATGCAATTTTCAAAGGGATAATGGCTGTCTGTGGTCATCCAACAGCTGCCTGGCACCCTGGGCGGATCGATTGAGCTGTGGTGTTGCTAAGTACCTGGAAAAAGTGAGAGACGCTGGCCTAGTGATGAAGGTGTTTGGCTGTCACTGTCAAGTCGAAAAGGCTATTCAATGCAGAGCAGTTCAATATCTGCAGAGGAAACGGACAGGAGGTGTCTTTGTGTGCCTGTGTACCAGTAATGGAGCTGGGATTCGCTCAATTCTGGTGCAGGACTGACACATTTTTCACCAGTGAAGCATTTAGATTGAGAATCATTTCAAGGTTCAAAGGTTAGAACCTTGCATGTTGACTTCTGGGCCCTTTTGCTATGTCACGAAAATGTTGACGTTCGCCCTGCACATCTGTCCTCTGTAATTGTGACGGGGTCTCTTCGCCCTTCCTCTCTGATGTGATCCGTAGGAGCCGAGGAGGACGTCCGCTGTTATATTTTTAGCTCCCAGTATTAGGCCAAAGGCGCTCAGCCTTCCAATCTTGATCCAGGAAAACGGGGAAAGGAGCTGCGTCGCTGAAACACCTCTAAATCCGCTTTCCCCTATCAATCACGCTTATAAAGGGCGGGCTCCTGTTAATAAAAGCCGTTGGATGGGAACGCGCGAGCCGCATCTCGCGGACAGCGTCTCGATAAGGTTAATTTATTTGGCCGAAGCTGTCCGCGAGTCTAATAGGCCTTTGGAAAATGGAGAAATAGAGAAAATGTGTAGTGCCGGCTCTACTCGCAAGAAGTCAATTTTGAACCGTAAGCATCGATTTAATGAAGTCAGACCTAATGCAGACCTAATGTGTTGATATTTCAAAAGCCCACGTTTTACCGGTATTGATGTTACTTATGTTCCACCTCTCCCCAATTTTTTTTTCTCACACCAAGGACAGAACAGAAATCCAGAATCCTCATCGACGGTTTCGGTTTGTGTTTGAATGGGCTCATAGAGATAAGTGGGCTCAATTTTTTTGCTAATAGGCGCACTTACGTGTAGTTTTTCCGTTTCGTCTTGGTCGCGGCTGGAGTGCATCGCTGAAGAGGTGAATGTATAATCAGGTCTAGGTCGACTCCCCAACCTTTGATTGACGTCGACCTAGAACCAATATATTCGCCTCTTCAGCGATGCACTCTAGCCTTGGCAGTTTTGTCTTCAGTGTAAAGGGGCCTTTCGCCACTGACGACCCCTCCTCTGCTAACTGTGTCCTGATGTCAGTACTGCTGCTGAGCACTGAGCCAGTGGGGGGGTGATGTAAATAAATCTGGAGAGCTGGAAAAGTAGAGAGGTTTTTGGATGTTATATTTGAAAAAGATTTCTTGCACACACTTGAATACTTTCTCATTATGTTGTAATGTGTATCAAAAAAGTTATCTTTTACTACATTAAAAATTTTTTACTTAGTCACAGATCACATTGCACACTATTCCCACTATTTGAGCTGTTATTTTACTTCATTGCTCATCGCTCTAATACACTGCCTCTGATGACTTGCACTCAATTGTCACTCTCAAGTGAGTTCTTTATTTGAAACTCTTTATTTGATCTCTTTATTTTATTTGAAGTTCTTGCCTTTTTTTTTTTTGCTCTTTGTTTATTGAGATAAAGAGTTCGCCCACTCTCTCGCCTGCGCACCTTCACATTTCAGGGAGAGTAAATGACATCTGCACAGAAGTGCATTAGGCTGATTTAGAAGTGTTTATTTTGTTGAGTCTTGGGGATAAAATGACAAGTTGGCAAATGCGGCTGTGCCTTAAATGGTGCCCCATATTTGTGTGTAAAAATTCTGCCATGTTATAACTTCTACCCATGACATCAGCCAGGTGATTTCACTACTTAGTTCAACCTCTAAGCTGAAGAGTTGTCCTAATGAACAAACCCAGGTGTTTGAAGCAAATACTGGGGAGGACTTTTACTTTTTGAATCTGGATTGTCCACCTCTGCCCATCACTCGTAGACCCCGGAGGTTTACTTCCTAGTGCTCTCAGTGACGGCTTTCACCCCCCCAATTCTTTGATGTTTGCTGGCCTTGTGTGTTAGCGTCATAGCATTGCGGCATGCTAAGCTAGCATTGTGTCATTTTGATCAAAGTTGAGTCTGACTCGTCTCCTTTCATCCTTCACTCATCTCCCCATCCTTTTACACATTCATCATGGCTCGTCTCTGTCCCTCCGCTTCGTGTCAGTTTGCCTTGAGTTCTCTGAATATTGTTCTCCGAAGAAAAAAAGTCGGGAATAAAATATCGGACGAGCTGTCTCCAGTTACGAGCCAGGAGAGACCGATGACTGAGTAAACAATTCATAAACCATACAGTGTGCAGATCAAATCAAATACTTGATGACTCCAAATACTAAATACTGTTTTTATTAGATATTGCAGACACATTAATGGAATGCTCCGTGATGTGGCTTTCTTCTATATTTAGATGGGTAAATGTGCTCCTTGCTGAGATAAACTGACATCTGGCTCTTTAACTTCAGTGAGTACAGATGTACTGTAGTTCTAAACTGCACAAGCCTCAGGTGGGATGCTTAAAATTGCACCAGAATAGCCAGTTGCTGATAAATCTGTGAGGAAATTGCTTTGGTCGGCCTCTGATACTCGCTTTTTATTGCTTGTATCATGATCTGTTTAATGAGGTTAATGTTGTTTTGCAGTGGAATTCCTCATTAAAGTGCAATTACGCTCAAATGCATGCGGATATATCTTTTTTTTTCCCCTACATTTAAAAGGCGTATTAAAATAAGTTAAAAAAATGACCGATAAATATGAAAAAATATGTATTGAAATATTGACTCTACATTAACCCTTAAAGTGCTGCTCACTGCTATAGTCACACAAGGCGCAAAATATATGAAGTAAAATTTCAGATTTCAGCCGTCAAAAGGTAAACAATTTAGTCAATTTTTAGATGGCAGTGACCTTAAGAAGGGTTCGCAGGCACCTGTGAGTCCCCCTGAAGGTCATTTGTCAACTACATAATGAATGATTTACTTTTTGGGGGATAGGGTGAGTAAAAATTAGGCACTTTAAGGGTTAATGCAGCAGCCTTTTTTCTTTGTGAATCTGTTGATAGATGTAAGTTATTCCCTATAGCTGTTTACACTGAGGAGCCATGTCTTTGACTCTTGAGTCGTTACGGAAGCCATGCTGTAATATCGTTTCTCTATCACAAGATGAGGTGAATTATGTAGTGCAGGACATTGCTGCCAATGTCCCTTAATGTTCACTGCAAAACGAGCATTTGCTCATAAATTTAGGGAAAGAATGATGATTATTCACAGTATTTCATTCATAGATAGTATACTTGTCGTTCAAAGAAACTTATACTTCTCTTTCACATTTCAGTATGGGAATGTCACTGCCAGCCTTACTTTACACAGTACATGCATGCGGCAGTTTTCTGTATAAAACTTTCCACAGAGCCAGTCTACCCCAGATACGAGAGATTAGACATCAAAACAGCCCTTCACTGATGCGCCACTCTCTGTTTGATCCCAGAGGACCTGGGCCGGCAAAATGGCTCCTTTAATCCAATCGTGGTTTTACACACACACGCACGCACGCACACACACACACACACACACACAGATCGCTGACCTTGGTGAGATGTGACTTCAGTAAAGATCGGATGCTGCAGCGAAATCCTTTTGTCACTCTGTGACTTTGATGTTCCTCTATCTTTTCTGGTGTTAATGATGGAATTAATTACAGGGTTTGTGTTGAGAATCTCGGGACTCAAATTGCGCTCTGGGGAGTGCTTCAGGAGGCTGGATCGCCATGTTTCCTGGGTAAGTGCAGCTAGTAAATCCTGGAATGGCCCTTTATACCGCAGTCCATGTGCCAGATTTGGGGAGAGTTTAGGGTTTGGCCAGTTTACCCAGTTAGCGCTGATATCCAGCCCTCTCTGAGACAGGAACCTGGTCTTACGCTGATGCATCACATGGAAGCTGCTGAAAATGACCTTGGATGGGACATTCTGCAGAGCTTGTCAGAGCTCTCATGAGCCAAATAGCGTGGAAAGAATTGCTAACTCTCCATAGCTCTGGGTGGTTGTTTATAATGAAGTTTATAATATCATGGTTTTGAGCTGTCGGTATTGATGATAAAATAAAACGACTTCATTTTCGAGCCCATTAAGTACTGGAATGTTTTGCCAGCTCTTTTTAATGTTGACTCCGCCTGCATCTTCAAAGTGGCGAAGCATCTGACAGATAACAGCACTGCAGCACAGTCTGATTCAGCTTGGCTGGCTCATAATGTTCCCGCCACGATCGTGTGACATTTCTCAGAGCGACAGAACGCGCCGTCGCGCCGCACTTGGAAGTTTTGCGTTTCGCCAGTCAGCTGACTCCCCTGCCCCTCCCCCACTGCCTCTGTACTGTTTAATGATAGATGCTTTCCGTGTTGCATCATTTCCTGTTTGTAGCTCACGGTGCTCTCTAACTGGTGAGGGGGGAACACGCAGAACGGCAGGTGGGAACGGCGCTGATTCTGCCTGTGGGGCCTGTCGGATAATTATCTGGCATCCCGTTCCTCTCCGGGAGAGTAATTCGCAAAATAAGACTGGTGAAAAAAAACACTTTCAGGAAGATAACTGTGTCCAAACATCGCGCGCCGAGCAACTTTGTGCTCGGCACAGATAATAGGGCTCAAATTATTGCCTATCATTTTTTCATTAAAATCGGATTTTAACAACATCATTAGTTGCATATATATACATATATGTGTGTGTGTGTGCGTGTGTGTACAGTTAACATTTAATTCAGTTGCTCTGTTAACACGTCATTAATTATGGTATTTACAATGTGATTATTGTTGAACTGGCCTTTCAGCATCAAAAATAATGTTTGTACTATTAACCTGCATTATGTTTTTTTTTCTGCTACAATGTACATTTTACGTTATAAAGGTGATATCCGTAAATGGGGAGTGAGTGATGATTTTTTAGATGTGTTGTAAGGAGTGCGATTGATGCAGAGCTGATGATGGAAGCACAGCCTCCGTTCCCTTCTTGACTTGTGTTATAGTGAAAGCCACTGATGCAACCATTTGGAGTCGGTTGAAAACAAATGTCATCTTGCAGAAAAAGAAGCTCGACCCGGGTGGATATATCAGCCTCCAAAACTCAACTTTCAAATTTCAGTCTTTTATAAAAACTGAAGGCCTTAACCAATCAACACAACGCCTCACTCTTTCTGATTCTCTCCCTCTCCAAACCTCCCTCTCTTTCACTCCCTGCTTCCCTCTTTCTCTCGCCCTCTTGCTTTCTCTCTCTCTCTCTCTCTCTCTCTCATTTCTCCCTACTGGATCCTTATTTTCCTCTGTAATTCATAATAATTTTACCTCTGAAAGATCTGGTCAGGTCCAGTCTTCATCTACACAAGAGCAGCAGCAGGAGATATGCAGGCAGTTTCTGTATCAACACTCAACACTTTATACTGTATACTGCGCGGCTCTGTGTTTTTCATCTCATAGATGTGTGTGTGTGTGTGTGTGTGTTTGTTTAACAGTAGGCGCATGCCCCCCTCAGCAGGGCTGACTGTGCGAGTCACAGATGGCCACGCGCGATGAAAGCGATCCCTCTGTTGCGGGGCACCTGTCACCTGTCACAGTGTTGTGTAACAGGGCCCCTGACTCCCGATCTCCAGCGGGGCCTGTATCTGTGGCCCTGAGCTGCTGATCGCCCTGCTCTCCCTGTCCCTCTACACTCCCCAGCGCTGTGCAGCCCCTCTCGTCCCTCCTGTGAATGGCTGTGCTTGTTAACTACGATGCACACAATGCAAACACTGCGTAACACTGCCACTAGTTTGCCTCACACTTCATTCAGCCCAAACAGAGTGGCACAGTTCAGAGACCTGGACAGTGTAAAAGGTCGAATTAGAGTGTTTCCTTTGAGCCGCTGCAGTTTATGGTTCATCGGACAAACTGTACAAAGTGTGAATCGCAGTAGGAGTAGCTTGCCAGGTGATGTAGTGGAGGCCATGCCTCAAGACTAGGCTACACTTCAAAAATAAAAAATAAAAATCCATATTACAGAGCATTTTAATCTTTTAGTTAGACTTAAACCACTTGTTCCTATTACCTTTTTCTCAGTGAGAAAAAATTTCTGCCTCTGAAGTGAGATAATTTTGACTAATTTCTAGTTTGTTGATAAACCATGAGCGCAAGGTGCCTTTTAATGGCAAGGAAATGTTGAGCATTAATGGGCTTAATGACCTGCTCTCATGAAGATTATTATTATTATCCAATGCCTTACAAGCACTAACAGCAAAATGCAGCCGCTGTCAGAAACATAATCAGTCCTTGAATATCGGCCTCAAGCAGAGGTCTTACCCCTAGATTCCACCGGGAGCGTCATGGCCACATTTCTGCTGCGAAACGTTGCCGGAGCTGATTGCGGCTGTTCTAGACAATGCTTTTGATTCAACCAGCTGCGCTATAGCACGTCTCGGCTGCGTGTCAGAAGCGGGCCTCTGCTCTGCGGAGAGTACGCAGTGAGTCTGTTTTTGATAGTGTCGGGCCACAGCTGCTGTAAGCCGAACAGAGCAGGGGTATCTTTCCTAAAAGCATAGTTGCTAACCTACATAGTTTTATCATAGACAGTCAGTGGTTTCATGTTCGTTAGCATCTGTGCTTATGGGAAACGCACCCCAGATCGTGCCGGGCAGGAAGCAACGATCAAGGGGCATATGTTTTTAACTAAAAGAAACAAGCCACAAACCTGTGATCTAAAATGTGTTTACAACTTAATTTTCAACTATTTGTTTGAGATTTTGTTTTTAACTAAAACACAGGCACAAATGTTTGATCAATGGGTTCATGGCTGGACTGTAGGCTACAACACAACAAAGTTGGAAATGACAATAAATCCAATTAATACAGACAAAAATAGAGGGCACTTATCTTCGTAGCCTGCTCATCCATGGTAGAAGCACAAATATCCTGGAAACATGACGAAATAAGTGAAATCTGAGCAGGTCAATTGTATCAGCCGGCAAAACGCTTCGCTTTTGTTACGATCTCGGTGGGATATGAAGTCGCATGCAGGACGGAGCAAAATAGCATCGCACACGTTATGTTGCAGATACACGCCCGGTGGAATCTAGGGGTCAGAATTCCAGGACTTTCCTTTAAACACGTCCTGTACCCAATTGCTCAGCTTTCTGTGTTAGATTAATTCTTACTCCACTTGCTATGTAATATTATTATTATTAGTAGTAGTAGTAGTAGTAGTATTAACTGTGTTTGCTTGTACTAGCCCACATTGTTTTGCTGTGATATACCATGAAATACTATGCCATGCCATGTTTTACTACATTATTCTATGCTATGCTGTGTTGCTACCTGATACCTTTACTGCTGAAGCAGAGGTTGTAACACAATAACCCCCATCCATTAGACATACAGCGCTAAGCTGACCCATTCATCCTGAGAATGATTAGACAGGGGACAACCCCGGGGAAAGAGATCCTGGTCTTTATTTAGTAGCACATTCACCTGGCTTTCATTGAAACACAGTTCTTTTCTCTGTGACAATTGCCTATTGATCAGTTCTGCACCACTAGTTGGCATCAGTCCTCTGTGTAACTGACAGGTTCAGGTATTCTGGAGATGGGCAAAAGATTGCGCATCGATTGGCCACTGCAGCACACTGAAGATATCAAAGTGTTTGGAAATTTTGTGTGAATACTCTTCAATGTAGCGTTTTCAGACTTTTTCAATTTTTTTCCAGTGAAGGTTATAACATAACACTGGGAAGAAGTGTCTTGACACTCATGAGGAAGAAAACACAATGATGGCAGAACCTTGAACAGGCTGCGTTTTTACAGCACACTTTTCAAACTGTAAAATACTCTGGACAACATTGTGAAAAGTGTTTTTGTATAGATCGGACATTACACTGAGCTATCGTCTCAAAGAGGTGGAAAATGGTTCCTTCTTCCAGAGGACAGAATCACGTATGATAAAAACACAGAGGAGTACATGTGTGAAGGTGCACATTTGTTTGGTCAGCACATTTTTTGGCTTTCAATGGGAATAAATTTTGAATAAATAAATTCATCAGCATGAGTCAAAAGTAGAAACAAGATGCTGACCTGCACTGTAAAATATAACAAGGTAACTCAACTTGAAAAAGAGAGGCAACCTGTTGCTAAGAACTTTTGATTCAGCTCAACTTCAAGTTCCAAGTTCTTTCAAAAATTAGTTTGTGCAGACTCAAAAACTCAAGTTGAGCAAACTCGAATGTTTTTCAGCTAGTTACCTTACTTTTTTAAGTTTCATTTTTTACAGTGCGTTGGCGAGCATTTTTCTGAAGAAATAATGTGTCCTCTAATTGCTGTTGTCCCTGTTATATCACACAAAATTAGCCTGAACGCTGGAGTTAGAGGATATGACATCACAGTTCTAACAGATTCGTTCAAGTAGATGTGACAATCACACAGTGAACACGCCGTGCAAATTACAGGGATATCTTAAATATTTTACTGCGAAGCATCTATTACCTGCTTTCCAACTTGTGTTTTAGAGGTCAAGCACCATAAATAGATGGTCAAAAGTAATTCTTCATAATTCAAAACCATTGATAGCTGCTCTCTCTTTTGCACAAAATATGGCAACTGAACCTGGAACGTTGACAGCAGATTAATGCAGAACAATTTGATTGTATGCTGTGGTGACCGGATCAATGGACATGCCCACCATCCACTTCACACTGCCTGAAGCTGTCGAATTCCCTCCCCTATTCGTCTCCCGCCTTCAGCACCATGGACAGCGCATGTCGGCCCGGACCCCATGCAGCACCCCTGGCCGCCGCTCTACAATGGAAAGCTCCCGCCAATGGCGGCCAGGCGTGCGAAAGAGGCTCTCCCAGCGCATTCCACACGAGGCCACGCACCTGATCCTCGTTTGCATTTAGCAGGAACACAGTATAAAGCTGGCAAAACCGTAGACAGGGAAAGGTCGGCTGAGAGTGCGTTTTGCAAGTGCTTTACTAATCGCGGTTCTCTCTCTACCTTTTTGATCAGAGTCAGAGTGCTGACTTGAAACCGAGAGCTACTTATTAACCCTTGCATTTAGCATGACACTCTCATTGCAAATTGGTCACTAAAAACTTGTGAATAACCATTCCTTTGACTGTTGACGTTTGGCCCCAGTCAGGACATTATCTCCTGGCTGTTTCTCAAAGCGTAGGCATTTTTTGGCAAAGAACATCATCGCCGGCTGTTCTATCGGGAGGGCACTTTAGCATACAGCCGAGAAATGCAGCCTTATCAGTCAGAATTGTCAGAACTCCATTTCCATGTTGACAATTCCATCTGAAATCTGGTGAGATGAAAGACTGTATTTCTCAGTGGCATCCGAAGGTGCCTTCCCATTGGACCAGCCTGCAATTACGTAGCAACCTAGAAATTCAGCCTACTTATGCAGCAGCGTACCCTTTGAGAAACGGTCTGTGGATGAGGTACTAAAATAGCGCAAAAGTCAGGAAAGACCTTTGTGCTGTCATCAACATGTCCCATTGTGTCCCCATTCCTCCCTTTCTGTCCTGCCCTTGCCTCCTCCCTCGCTCGCAGGGTCTGGGCTTGGCTATGCAAAAGCAGCCTCCAACTGCGATTTGCGAGGACGTCTCAAATCACGCAACAATTTATTACGAGACAAAAAAAGCAGTTTGGAGACACGGCTCGGTGGCTGTTTTGCACGCAAGTAAAAGCTATTGTATTTCGCTCCATGGGAAATTTACTGTGAGGTCCTGATGGGGAAAAGACAGCATTAAAAGACGCGCAAAGCGGACTCCGAACACTAAGGCATGAAATGCGCTTAGCTTGCTAATTGCTGTGATCAAGTCAGTGCACTGCTTCCCTAAAAGTATTGCCAAATTAATTCTGGGAAATGTACAGAGTACAAAACTTGCTTTACCGTTTTAGTAATGCGGGAAGACTCCGTCTTTATTTTCTTAATGTTCATTCAGCTTTTCTCCTCATTTCAAGTCAAATTTCAAAGCCCAAGTTTGGATTAGAGCTTGTTAGTGCCAGTGTAATGCTATGTAGCTTATTTATATAATGGAGGGCCAGGAGGATTACTCTCCAGGTAGGTTTGGGCAACCAATGAGTAAGTATTTATGACTAAAACCAGCTCAGGTTTCGCTTCCAATGGCGTTTAATTGAAGCATTTTCGCAACCCGGACAATGTGCATTCAATGTGCTCTTTTAAGGTCCAGAAATTGGCTTACATTTGTTGACAGCACTGTTTGTGTGAAGCCATTGTTTTTGAAGTGTTCTTCGCTTGACGTGGTCGTCTTCCTGTTGCTTTGCTTTAGCAGTTCTAGTACACTGAGCACGTGCACCAGCACGGGAAACGTGCACGCAGCCCTGTCAAAGTCTTCATCCCACTTCCTGAGCTAAATTCTATTTTGATGCGACGGCATCACAGTCCAGTCAAGTAACCGCGACCGCTCCTGTCAGCCGGCTGTCTGCAATCACTCAGCGTGATGTGAGAGAGCTCGGCTGAACAGAAACCGCCATCCCGCAAACCCGTCGCCATCTGTCGCCGCGGCTTCAGTCCATCAAACCGGAACGCAGTATCCAGGGTCAGCAATCACCGATAGATCAATAGATCGTTAGCCGCTTCGATGAGAACACCGCTTTGTGCCAAGTTACACATTCTAGGTCCAGTCCGCCATAGCTCATGCATATCATATTGGAGTATAATGACCTTGTTATGGAGGGACAGCCAGCTTGTTCAGTTCTTCAGAGAGAATTTCAATATCGGCAGGAATGACGAGCCTTGTGTCTCTATGCAGCAGAGCTTCACTGAGGGGATGCTTCACCCAAGTTATTCCCTCATGGTCATGAACACAAAAACACCATAAAGAATTTCGGACGTGACAGTACTACAATAGTATGTGCCAAAAGTATGTGGACTCCCACTAGGCCAACGTTTCAGTAAAGAATCACGGCTATGAATACGGAATTGGTTGCCCCTCTGCTGCTAGAAAAGGCCTCAACTCTTTTGTGAAGGATTTCTGTTGGCAGAACATTGCAGTGGGAATTGGCAGTTATGTTGGGCGATAGGACTAGACCTGATGTTGACTGCCCATCTGGTCCTATCTGTGTTTGAAGGGGACGAGTTCTGGGCTCTAGTTGGTTCTTCTACACAGATCTGGACAAGCCATGAATGGATCTCGTTCTGTGCATGGGGACGCTCATGCTGTGACAGGGAAAAAGTCGGAAGCATATCTTGACTGTAATTGTTAGCTTTAGCGTCAGCTATGAATCGCAGTGCATCAGTCAAAGTTAGTGGCCTGGTGCGAATCCTGAAGAACAGCCACAGATCAATGCATGTCCACGTACTTATGGTCACGATGGATACATTGCTGTGCGTGTAGATTAACCCTTAAAGCGCTGAATAAATTTTCAAGGAATTACAAATTTAATTATCCTGAGCTAATGAAAACCTATCATGTGGCAACTTTATCTTGTGGCTCTTTTAAACAAGTTGCCACACGATCAGGTTTTCAACAGCATCTGATTTCGATATCTTACATCATTGAGCAACCAAAGTTGCCTTCAGCGCTCTAAGGGTTAATTTGGCAGGTTTCTATCTCCTCGTTAGCGTCTCCTCACGAGACGTTAGCAGCCGCACTCCCTCCAATCTCTACAGTAACGTATGACATCCCCCACTGTCTACCGCTACTGCAGTGATTCTTAACCATTTGAGCGCTGAATACATTTTCAAGGAATTAAAAATGTAGTTATCCTGAGCTGTTGAAAACCTATCATTAGGCAGCTTGTTAAACAAGTTGCCACATGATAGGTTTTCAACAGCGTCTGATTTTGATATCTTACATCATTGGGCAACTATAGTTGCCCACGGCGCTGAAAGGGTTAAACCTGCGCGTCCTGGTTTTTGTTCCGTCCGCACTGGCAGTCCCGGAATAATAACGAGCTGCTAATTTCCCATAACAGGAAGCTTTACTGTGGAATACCTCTTACATCACACTATGTCAGAAATAGCTAGGCATGCCATGATTAAAAAAAAAAAAATATTTTGATATTTGATACTTCCTGGACTACACTTCAAACGGTATATATACCAATATTCATAATTGCATGAAAGGAGGTAAATTATCAACAACCGATCAATTTAAAGACTGCGGTCAATCAATGTGCTGTCTGGGCCTCATTGTTGTAGACACCTGGCCACCAGACCTAAGCATCTGGAAGATGATGAAGAATTCACTTACAAACCAAATGATAATCAGGCATACCTGCACAGTGTTGTATTATAAGGACTAAACCTTGAGTAAAATTATCGTGCATTCAGCAATTAGATCAGCCCAGTCTCCTGTTAGCTAGTTACGTCGACCAATTAACCTCAGTCTTTTATTTGTTACATTATTTTATGTATTTGTTCTTCTGTAGTGCAATAAGCACAATGTGAAGTTGGGAATCTTTGTGAAATGGCTAAGCTATGTTTAGCGTAATGTGGATTAAGGAGGTAAATTATCAATTTAAGCATCATAAGCACCTGGTTGATTAAAATAAACCGCTTGTTAAACTTCTTAAATTACAGTTACGGTTGGAGAAAAGAACCAGCACACACAGGGGGACCAAGTTTGAGAACCACAACTCTTCAGCAATGCGTTTAGTCCAATACCCACCATGCACTACAGCAACGTATTCAGTCGAGCTGTCTGTCTGCTGTGGCAATGTACAGAATACAGGTTCTAACCTTCCATCCACTATGGCGATATTGGCGATGACGTCACAAGTTTTGTCACGCGGTTGGCAAAAAGGCTCATCTTACACTAAGTTTACTAGCAGATCTCCATCTTTTTAATAAAAGATCTAAAACAGCGATGTCAGTCGGTTGTTGTGTTATAGGATGCACTGATAGGTTCGGTAAGGGTTCAGGAACCACATTTGCATGGATTCTTTGTCATGGCTTAATTCCTAACCTGGCTCTTTCATCCTGCCACCTAATCATCCCCTGATCTAATTGGCTGTGCAACTTGTCCTCTCCCTCTCCACCTCAACCCCCAAGGGCTCCCTTTAAAAAGAGATTTCAATCTCAACGGGACTTCCCTGATTAAATAAAGGTTAAATAAAAATAAATTAAATTCTAAGTGATAAACCAAAGAGGCTACTCACCATGTTTCTTTGTGTCATGATCTCGCTTTCTGGCAACTGCCAAACTGCGCATGCACAACTATGACAGCATTGTTTATAAACAGTGAATATCGTTATAGCAATCTATTCAGTCAGCCTCTGTCTATTCACTACTGCTATGTATTTAGCCAAACACTCACCACCCGCAATAGCGATGTTTGCCGTCAACCTGTATTCATAAGAGCCGAGTGCTTTCTGCCTGCATACAGAACCAGGCACCATCCTTTGGGATTTTCTGCGCTGTGGCGTCAATGTTTATCGACATGCTGAAAACTTTATGTAAATGTGTGACCGGCTTTATAAATGGTGTTTTTTCCCATTTGTCAGTTATCGTTACTGTCAAGGCTATATTATTTTCTTATTTTCTATTAACTTTTTTAAGGAATTCATATGTATTTTCTTGACTCGGGATGAGGTGAAGCTCCTCTGCTGATTAAACTTGACAAGTGAAGGGCAAACTTTGAGGATAACAGGATTTCCCCGCTTGCTTTGTAGCCGTATCTTTACTACACCAGAGAGAGGACTGCACTTAATCTCTACCTCGTGTGCTGTCTCTGGAAATCTCTTAACATAAATTATCCCATTTCCTTACTGCCGGTGGAGGGCATGCAAAATGGCATGCCTCGGTGCTGCCTTCTTACTTCTTTATTCCTTTGGAGACTTCTCACCACAGGTACACAGGAAATTTCCCAGTGTTAATTCAACTCTGAGTGCATAGACTGTGAGACCAATTGAAACAAGTGTTTGCTTTAAAGATTGCTATGACACACCTGACCATTTCGCTGTACATTGAGTTGTGACGGTCCTCACTGTGACTAAATTGTCGTATCAGACAGGAAACTGTTTAATCAGTTTATTTGCACTCATAGTTTGGGAATAGCAACTTGCTATTGTCATGCGTTTCAGTGTGACAACACGGTCAAAAATACAATATGGTTTTAATAATAAAACTGAAGGTATTCTATTGTATGTGATTGTGAATTCTATCGGCTCTTCCTTATTGCTGTCATCACTGGGACATTAACCCTTAGAGCGCCTTTGGAATACTCATGCTACTCAAGGTATTAAAAAATGTAATTATCTTGAGCTGTTGAAAATATATCATTTGCGGGAGCTCTTTCAAACAAGTTGCCGCATGATAGATTTTCAACAGCATCTGATTTAGATTTTTACATCATTGGGCTACTAGGGTTGCCTACAGCGCTCTCAGGGATAATGCTTATGTGATGATTCCTTCACATAACATTAGCTATATTTTAAGAGAGATAATTTTTCCAAAGAAGGACGGTGCTTGAGCCATAAGCTGACCTCTGCTAAAATGATGAAGTGCTTGGAAGAAGAAACCAGCAAATTAATTAGAGGCAGACATTTCTGTTCATGAGCGAGGTCGGTTTAAAACTCTTTTTTCTCGATGAAATGTGCGAGGGTATAAATCTAACATGCCAAAGTGGAGACGTCACACCAGCATGTATCTCGGAGTAGCTGGTACAAGAGGATTCCCTTGTGTTTAATTTTACGACTGACAGTGATGTCCGCAGTGTTTGGACAGTGATATAATTTCACTGTTGTCTAATTTCTAATCCGTTGATGGACCTCAGATTTGCATCTACACAATACGTTTCCTATGACTGCGTGGGCACATAGTGGTCAGCTATTGAAAATCGTCAGTTGAATAATTAGAACCTGGATTTCGCTATGTGATAATTGCCTAACATGCACTGAAAGAAGTGGTCATAAGTTGCTATTTATGTGAGGACAAAATTCTATTTAAACTAACCTTTTGAAATTAGGTTTCAGTGCTGTCCAAAAAAAGTCAATTTTATATAGGATAAAATTCGGCTGAAACAATTAGATGTAACGTATTGATGCAATATTTTCACTTTGACCCAAGGTCAATTTTTTCAGTGTGCAATCAAAGGCTGTATAAAGCAGGACAGTTGAAACGCAGGTAAGAAATATGCTTTGGAATAATCTGTGGACCCTTTGAGAGAGGTTAAGGGTAAGGCTTGCTTATTCCCTCATCGGCACGAATTGAAAAGTTAGTTTTGATGATGAACCCGTAGAGCAGTGCTGTGTGGAACAAACGTTTGCTTACATTTAATTGGGGTCAAAGACAAGGGCCAGTGTGTGTTTATTTGAGTAATCAGACGGAGATGAGAGACTGACTCCAGCGTCAGGCCCCAGATTGAAAAGATTCCTGTTTGCTGTTTTCCTCGCAGTATTGAAACAGTCTTTGAATACCTCTTTGGAATTAGAGTGTGGGGTTTGTTTGCTCTGCGATCTGTTGAGCGGGCGGGATGAAAGATCGATTGGTCTGCCGTCAAACTGCAGCAGACAGAGACAGAGAAACAGCTAGCATTCCGCTGGAGAGGCAGCGCAACTTCACACTGAGTGACCTTTGTGTTCGCTGTCCCGGCAGACCTAACAAAATATTTCAAAGACGAGAGAGAACTGCAAGAGAAGGTTATCCTCCGGCTGTCCTCGTAACAATAGTTTTTGTGTGGAATAAAGCAGGTTTTGCGTCATGATACAAGGTAATGTAGCGTTGCAGTCTCCAGGGCGATGTCTATGGCCACTCCGGCTCGAAGTCAGCACTGCTGGGCCGTTACCGGTATCAGTCTGCACTGTAAACCCTGATAGTGTGGTGAACTCAAATGTTTAGTGGAAACCGATAACCTCAAAAAATTGTGTAGGCCGATTTAATTGCATTGTGTGGAAGGAACTTTGAAAATAAGGTAAAGTTATTTTTCACGTTTTTAAGTGCTGTGAACATAAGATCATCAAGTTGGTATACTCAATTTTTTTGAGGTAATCGGTTTCCACAAAACATTTGTGTTCACCACACTTGTCAGGGTTTACAGTCCGGCCTGGAGTCTGTCATTGCAGTTTTTACGACCCGAAATCACCGTCGTGTTTGGATTCCTGTCTCTGAGTGAACAAGCGGCCATCAGCGTTGACTAGTGTTCTGAAATACTTTGCCCGTATTTTCTCAAACATGCGTAAAGCAAAGCCGGTAGTAAAAGCATTGAAGCGCCTCTCGAAGCAGCACTCACCTGCAGGCCAGGGAGTGCAGCGATCCGTCTCCTTTTTCTCTTTTGTATTTCTTTTTTTAGTGTTTCTCGATGACACAAGTTTATTTTCTTAAGTTTCAAGGTCAAAATTAATTGGAAAGTTTTCTGAAGCGAGAGACTCTCCGTGACTCATTGGGTATGGGAAGGCTTCAGAAAATTAATGCACTCATGTTACTTAAAGTCCATTGCTTCCTGGTATTATCTTTTAATGGAGCCTCTGTTTCATTAAGGCCTCGGAGAGGAGGAAATGAAAGGGGGGTAGAAGGGCTGGTCCTTCACTGTAAAAAATAGAACTGCAGGAAAACAGAGAGAGTAAGGCAACCGGCTGCACAGTATTTTTGAGTTTGCTCAACTTAAGTTTTTGAGTTTGCGCAAACTCATTTTAGAAAAAACTCGGAACTTGAAGTTGAACCAACTCAAAAGTGCTTTGCAGCTTGCTTACTTTTTAAAGTTGAGTCAAATTTTCAAATGTGACAGATAATGGACAGATTGGTGGAAACCTTTACCAGGAATAAGCAGGATTGTGGACGGGTTGGTGAATAGAGGCTTGTATTATCTCTGCTCCCTCTCATGTGACAATAGGGTGCCAAAATGCTTGTCTTTCCTCCTTAGAGGAACCCCGTCTCGCTCATTTTTGCTTTGCGGAATAGTGCAATCTGGGAGCTTTTGCACTTTTCACACTCCATGGAGGGGTTCATGACCTATAAAAATGGATCCTTTGTGAAAACTAACCCATTAACCCTTTCAGAACCCCTGTTTACCAAGAGTGTAATGAGAGCTGGTGCGATATTGCGTGTCTTACTGAGAACAGTTATTTGTCCATAAAGATTCCCTTGTGCTTGTGATGTTAAAAACATGAAAAACTACTTTGTTCTGATCTAAAAAGAATAAAGCAGAATGTCTGGGGAAAAGAAAGAGGCTTTTTGAAAGTTTTTTTTGTTGTTGTTCTGGGAAGGAAGCCTTGAAGTTTAATTTTCAAAGGCATCGTTGTCTTTCTAGGGGACATTCGGGGAATGGCGACCGTGTAATTCTGCCTTTATTTTTCTCATCGCACTTTTATGACGCTTTTACGACAGAAGCCGTTAATGACGGACAGAGTGGACAAACGTGGCCCGGTCCTGTGCGCCCGCCAGACCTTTCGCGATGCAGAAAGAACACACCTGGCCCGAGCGAGGACTCGCCTGTGGAACAGATGGGCCCATTCCACAGCGATCCAAACTGAATTAGGCAGATGACCATCACCTCTCCCTTATTAGCGGTGAGGGGTTACAGAGGCCCGGGGCGACAGGAGGAGGCATCTCCACCGTGCTTTGGTGTGTCACGCGGGTAACAATAACAGAGACGGCTGTCCTGGCCACTCATGCAGGTAAAGGCCGATTATCCCACCGCAGAGAGGCTGTTTTTCTAGAGTGTTGTTGTTTTTTTTTTTAGTCTAAACCTGGGCTCTAGAATGCCACTGCTTTCCATAGTCAGTCGAGACTGCGACATCAGCTCAAGGACACGGTCTCTGAAGGGAGCAGACAGGATGTCACTGGGGAGGACAGGTAAAAAGTTGTCAAATATTGATGGTAAAGGAAACGCTGGTGTAATGTATTGATGGGCATTGCACCTGACTGTTACAAAGGGCCTTTAGCCCTCTCAGTGATGGCGCATCCATACATTCCAGATCCTCTCTGACGTTCTCCATCCGGCGAGGTTTTCAGCTTGGCTGCAGCGAGTGCTGACTTGAGGCCTGAAGAAGGGGAAAAAAAACATTTCTTCTGTCCTCTCCTCCTCGAGGCTGCGCACCACAGGTGACTGTACGCAGTGTTCAGAGCTGAATTATTAAAGACACAGAAAATGGCCCTCGGCCCTCCTCAGCACTGTCCCTGCTGAGCAGATCTCAGCGCTCATTAAATGATCGACGGATTGAGGGAGAGCCGCAGTCCTCCCATTCGCCCTTTATTCGAGCGCGATTGAGCCTGAGACTGGCGTCCCGCTGTTCGAAGGGGGCGATCGGCGGGTGCTGGTGAACTCTCGCTGCTCCGACTGAAAGGAGGCAGAGGAACACAGTGTTGATGCGTCTCCCTGAGACCTCCGCTTATGCGGGTTCTATTGTGGAATATTCCGGGGCAATGGGGGCGCTGGTGTATCTGGGGGGCGGAGAGAGGAGCCGAGAGATGACAGCGGGGAAATAAACCTGTTCTGAATGACTTATCGCCCCAGTTCAGCTACTTCCCGTTTCACCGGCTGTGGGCAAACCTGCGTCCTGTTCTCATGAGCCACATCAATTACAGCTTCAGCGCAGACTGACCTGCTATTAAAACAATCTCTGTGCTGAAATTCACCACCGCAGCTGTTTGTAATGGCAGTCTGTGTATGTGTGTGTGTGTGTGTGCGTGCGTGTGGTGTTTTTGTGTGTCCTTGCTCGAGTATGTGCATGTGTGTGTGTGTGTGTGTGTGTGTGTGTGTGTGTGCGAGTTTGTGTGTGTGTGTGCGTGTGTGTGGGACCATTCGTATATTTGCCACTGTTTACTATGGTCGTACTGCTATACGTCTCCTGTTGAGTGTGTGTGTGTGTGTGTGTGTGTGTGTACGTGTGTGCGTGTGTGTGTCTGTGTGTCTGTGTGTGTGTGTATGTGCACGTTTGTGTTCCCTAGTAAAGCAATGTCTGTGTGTGTGATGTGTGCATCTGTTTGCATGTGTATATGTTCCCTTTCAGAGTGATATGTGTGTGTGTGTGTGTGTGTGTGTGTGCATGCATGTGTGTGATGTGTATGTGTGCGTGTGTGTATGTTCTCAGTGATATGTGTGTGGATTTGTGTGCATGTGTGTGTTCCCTGCTGAGGTAAAAGTTTTTCTCTAATGAGTTTCCCCTTCATTCCTCATCTCGAACCCCCACCCCTCACCCCCGATTCTGGCAGCGTTTACTCCCCTCCCACACTGCAGAACGGCCGCATGCACACAGTACAACCTGAGCCTCGTCCCTCTCCTCATCGCTCAAAACCGCTTCGCTTCACACAGAGACGAGCACCACATGCAAATCACGTCTCACAGCTGTGCAGAGTCCCCTGATATTCCCATAATGCCCCTTTAGGGCGGCCTCAAATGCGTCATTACAGTTGTCATCACTGAACATTCTGATGCATTACCCTGTACATTCTGATGCTGGGGTGCGTTCAATAGGCCTCACGTTTGGTTACGTTTCCTAACGAGACAGTAAAGAGTAGATCAGGCTAACTACAACGTTTGCTAATGTTAGGTGCTGTTGACAGTATGTCACAGTCGCAGTTGTTCGCTGAAAACAGTGGGGTTCTAAAATACTAAGTTTGAGTTTTCTTCCCGGGGTTGGTTCTATTTCTTCATTTGAGGAGTTTTCTCCTTAAAATAGCTACTATTTTATGCAGTCTGCTACATAAGAATTTAGATTCCGTCGTTTCCAAACTGTCTTTATTTGTTTGTGATGTACATTGCCTTGTACAAGTCAGTGTCTGTTTATTGGGCTGCCGACCGAAAGTGAATCTGAATATTAAGACAAAAAGACATACTGCGCCTCAGAGGCCCTGGAATGGGCCTGAAATACTTCAATACATCAAAAGGCATTGTTATAATTCACCTGTTGCTACACGGAAAGGCATAAATCCTCATAATGTGGCTTAATAAACACTTAAAATGCTTTATGGCACTTTGAATGCACTTAAAAAGTCATTGCTGGCGTAGCAATTCCTGTAGTCATAAAGAACACAGCAATTCCCGAGGCAGTGACCAGCAATAAAACCCTGGGGTTTATCAATAATACATTGCATATGGAATGGCTACGATGAAGCTGGACTTTCCCACTGCTTGAAAGCAATCGTAACATCTCCGCGATAATGTCACCACAGAGTTCTGTTGTTTTTTAATAAACGCATTAATAAATGTTGCTCATTGCTGTTAGCCAGATCAGAGTCTTGATTTAATCCCAACCGCGGAATAAAGGATGAAAAATCTTTTCAGGAGCGCGTTTGACGAGTGTGACAGGGTAATATAAAAGCCGCAGCATTCACACCAGTTCCATAAGATTTTTTATTTATTTATGTTTTTTTTGCAGCTCCCTCTGATCCCTCTTTGTCATTTCCGCTAATCCACAGCTGACTGTTTGAACTTGTGTACGGAGCAGGCAACTCGACACTGAAGAGAGAGGTCCTGGAGTGATGAGGGATGTGACCTCACTGGGGTGATTATTTCTGAAGAATTCGCCCTTCCATCATTCGTTAGCTGGACTCTTCACCTGTTTTAAACTGTCACTCTCTTGTGTTATTACCACACACACGCTAACTCGCACTTGCACGCACACACACACAAAGCGTGCCTGTACACACACACGTACCTCACACCACCGATGAAGAAAGACATGTTTGTAGACACGTCTGAGGACATGGTATTGAGTTACATTCGTTCTGTGCAACTTTTCCCAAACCCTGACTGCAACCAAATTATGCCTGACCCTAACGTGAACCTAACTGTGACTGTAACCCTAACTTCAACCAATCAGCAGTTATTCCTTGTGAGGACCACCCAAAATGTCCTCACAACCCCAAATGTCCTCATATCTATGGGTGCTCAGTAGCTGTGCAGCTATACAAGCCCCCACACACACACACACACACACACACACACACACAAATGCATGTTTGTTTTCATGTTTTGTGGGGACATTCCATAGACTTCCATTCATTCTCCAACCCCTTTCCTTGACCTTAACCCTCAACAGCACATACCTAACCCTAACCTTAACCCCTAACCCTAAAATAGCTCAGTTTTTTGTGGGGACCTGAAAATGTCCCCACAAGTACAAAGAAATCTGGAATTCCATGTCTTGTGGGGACATTTGGTCCCCATAAGGGTTGGTAAACATATATATATATATATATATATATGTTTACCAACCCTTATATATATATATATATATATATATATATATATATATATATACATATACAAGCGCACGTGCGCGCGTGCACACACATATCACCCACACACCCAACTCACCAGTACACACACACACACACACACACACACACACTCTTGCAGACACTTACGCACTCCACTCTACTCCACTCGCAACCACACAAGTGTGAGGCGGCCTCATTTTCACTGTCACAGGTGCAAGACCTGTATGCTCTCAGGACTGTTGGTGCCAAACCGGTTTGCTCTGGCTGTGAAGAGGCGCAAGTTCATCTTCTCATTTCAGTTCCAGAATGTTCCCTCTCTGTGCTGTTTATGCATGCTGACGCGGCAAGAGGAATACTTTCTGAAGAGAGGCCTCGGTGAAAAACACAGCAGTCCGGTGGTTCACTAATTAGTTCTGCTTTGAGAACTGAAGCCAGCACCATACAGACTGTACCCGGGGTGTAGCAGACAGTTTGGGAGGGGGGGGCAATATTGACTGGGGGGGAAATTACCCACTCCACACACACACACATACACACTCAAAAACGTGATTCCCTGCACTTTTCCAAAATAGTAGGAAAATAACTTCGTTAAAATCTGCTACAGAACCCCCCAGCGCTAACCCCCCCCGCCCCCCCCCGGAGCCCCCAGTCAGCGAGGATCTGCGCGTCCACCAGCCTGAGATGCTCGGCCGCGACCGCTTTATATTTTGAGACATAATGGAGGCAATCTGTGCCGCTGCTATTTTAAGGGCTTATTAATGCGGAAAATGACAGCTACGCATAATTTAAATTATCCCCCACCCCCTCCCTCCCATCGCTCTCAATCTCGTTCCTCCTCCCGCTTCATTATTTCTTTCTGGTTTTTTTTTTTTTCTGTGATGATTATAAGTCAGTTTGATATCGGCATCTCTTATCTTTTTTCTTTTATCGTTGTTTCCTTTCACTCTGTCCATCTGACCGTGGCTCTGTCACTGTGGTGAGAACTACTCCATTTTGTGTCCTCGGATGTCACAGCCACGTGTGCTTGATGTCATTGGCCACTTTTGATAACAGATTTAGACCTCACCCCTCCATCACTGCAGTATCTATCAAATCAGGGGCATGACACAGCTTAACGTACAGGGTGGGGAAGCAAAACTTGCACTGATATTTAAAGTACAAACAATCCCACAACCACTCCCCTGAATTGTGTGCACCTGTTATTTGAAAAAGCAAAGACTATAAGCTGTAATCTGAGTCTGTGCTTTAGTCGTTTGGTTGTAAAATGACTAAAATGAATAATATACAATCTATGGATGGTGATTTATTTTGCAAATTTTGCTTCCCCACCCTGTAACATAGCATAACATAACTTAACATAACATAACATGGCATAATGTAGCGTAACATAGCATAACATAGTATAACATAACAACATATCAAAGCTTAACATAACATAGCATAATTAACAGTACAACGTAACATAACAGTGCACAACATAACACAACACTAGAGCTGGACTTGCGAGAGCCCATACCTCCGCCAGCATAGATGGATTTTCCATTTTCCGATGAGTGAACTTTACTCTCAGGATACTTAAGATCGTAACCAGACCTGTTTACTCAGTTCCCCTACTATCAGTGGCACAGGTGCGCTGCAAAGCTCCTGGAGTCAGCCTCCACGTCTTTACTCCGTGTGATTTACACGTGAAGTTATTGCTCCGGTAAACTATTGGACCTGTGCAGTCAGGAGCTGTCTCTGATTGATGATGTGAGATGTTGTTTCCCAGCAGCTACGCTGTCAGGCAAGCGCTGTCGTGTCCTGTAAAAAAAAATCATTTTATTAAGACGTGAAAAGCTAAAAAAAATCTGATTAAAGGCCGCGCAGCACAGAACCCAAGATCAACAGCAATGAAATGTAAGTCCCTAAATTAAAAAAAAACATTTAGACCCCTTGCTGTCCCACTTCGCCTCAACGTAAGTACATCCCGTCACCTGCGGTTCAGAGCACTGAGTGGTTCATAAATTTTGGAATGCAAAGTGTGGCCTCGAAAGGGGACATTTTGGGCAGCACGGAGGAGGAAGGAAGTATGATGCCAGCTCTAGGCCTGGTTAGCCCGAACTGTAGCCAATTACACCCCAGCCTGTGGGACACGAGGCGACAGTTGGCCTGGGCCACAGTAAATCGCATTTCCACGCCGCCCGTCTCTGGCGGAGAGGACAGAAGTATGGGCTCAGATCGGCGTGACATTTCCAGTTCGTCTCAGTCGCTAAGGAAGTGTTACCTGGGGATGGCCGCTCGGCTGCTGCTACACTGCGGATTTTTCCTCACACCGCCAGTCGCTCGTGCATCAACTGAGGCAGGAGGCAGCTGCAGGAAGGAGAGGGTGAGAGATGGAGAAGGAAAGAGAGATTGAGAGAAAGGGAGGGATGGAGAGATGAGATAAAAGGAGAGATGGAGAGAGAAGGAGTAATGGAGAGAAAGAGAGGGATGGTGAGGGAGAGACAGGGATAGAAACAGATGGAGAGAGACGGAGAGATGGGTGAGAAAAAAGGAGAGACGGAGAAAGATGGAGAGAATGAAAGAGAAGGAGTGATTTAGAGAGGAAGTGATAGAGAGAGAGAAAGAGGGATGGAGAGAGGGAACGACAACAAGGAAGAGAGATGGAGAGAGAAAGTAATAGAGTGAGAGTGTGAAGGGGGGGAACGGTGAGATGAGAGAGACGGAGAGAAAAGGAGAGAGGGAACGAGAAAGAGATGGAGAAAGGAGGAGAGAGTGAACGAGAGATGGAAAGAGGGAGAGACAGAAATGGAGAGAGGAGAGGGAGAGATAGAGGAGGGAGAGAGAGGGAGAGATGAGAGAGGAGGAGGGAACAGGAGAGAGAGAGAGACGTGCCGCAGGTGTTTTATATATATATTTAAAGCGGAGTCTCAGAAGCCATTTGTAAGAGTCCTAATGAGCTGCCCTGTTAGTCACTGTGCCTGAGAGAGCAGAGCCGGGCTCTTAGTGCAGCGAAAACACTGCGTTATTAACACCATGGACGGGGGCTTCAGTAACCCCCTCTCACCGCAGAAACGCCCTCACCAAACCACACACCCGTCCTCAGGAGCGGGGGAGGGGGGCTGATTAATGACCGCGGAGAGGAGGGTTTAGAGTCCCCAGATAGGAGGGCGTGGGATGAGAGAGAGAGAGAGGGAGGGAGTGGGAGAGGTGAAGAGAGAGAGAGTGAGGCGGAGAGGTAGGTAGAGAGAGTGAGAGGTGCATTGGTAAAGACAGGCACATCAGGAGAGAGAAAGAGCGAGATAAATAGGTAAAGAGAGAGTGAGTGAGAGAGATATATAGGTAATGTTCAAGATAGGGAGGGAGAGCAAAACAGAGATGGAGGGAGATAGATGGATAGATTGATAGGTAGTCAGATATGTAGCGAGAGGTAGAGAGAGAGATGGGGAGAGATGGAGAGGTAGGCAATGAAGATTAGGACAGAGAGGGGGGGATGGAGAGATAAATCGAGACAGAGTGCAAGAGATAGAGATGGGTAGAGAAAGCGAGGGAGATAGATCGATAGAGATAGAGTGAGAGATAAACAGGTAAGGACTGAGGAGGAGAGATAAGAAGGGAGAGAACGCAAGATGTAGAGATGGGCGGAGTCGTGGAGAGAGAGAGGGAGGGAGAGAGGGATTGAGAGGAGGAAAAAAAGATTCGCGCTTCCCGTCGGCAGGCCGTCTGCCACAGGTTTCGGACCTGCTGGCTGAGCTCGAGGACAGACTCTGGGCCGCAGTGATGACGGGGTCCCGGAGCGCTCGCTCGGGAGCTCGAGAGCGAGTTTGATGAATAACCGCGGTCTGCAGCTCCGCGCGCGCACAGCCAGACGACGGCCTCGTTAGAGTCCGCCAGCCGCGGGAAACTCCGGGGACTGACAGGAGCGCCCGGGGATCACCGACCCCGATTTAGAAACTGGGCCGACAGGCGCAAAGACGGAGACAGAGCCAGCCTGTCCCGCTGTCTGATCGAAGAGGCCTTCCTCCTTATTCTTAATTACCGCGCGTCCCTTCCTTAACCTTTAAAATTAAAAAAATAATAATTACATTATGGAAATGGGGAGAGAATTACGTTCGCACAGTTTTGTCATCTCACACGCATGTGCTAAAAATGTATGTGTGGAGCGCTGTAAGTGCGGAGGGCGCTATTTTTAGCGCAGCTGAGAAGCTGTTAATTGGGGTTGGTGTAATGATATGAAATAAGTGTTGTAAGGAACTACAGAGCTTCTCATCTCCACGTGCTCACTCGGTGTTGGCAGAAATGTTTTATCAAACCTGGTTATGTCTGCGCGCGTCTTGTTTTGTTCCTTCCTGAGTTAAAATGGTCGATGTCAGTGTAGGGACGAATAATTACTGTTTTATGAACAGGAAAGGAAAAAAAACTTCCCATTTTTGACTCTGGTAGTCTTCTCCATTTTGGCTCATTTTTGCTCCTTATCCTAGCTCTACTATCCTATTTACTGGGCAACCGAACGCTAGGGAAATTTGGGCTGATTTAAATGACCTTTAATATGAAAGCTTGGCCTTGACTGCTAATTCATGGCTACTGCAGGTATTATATCAACAAATACCACATAGCACACTAGGGACAGGAGTAAAGCACAAAACAAACTGCAGTGAGTTTTTCAGGCGGGAATTTTTCATGCAAAGTAATGATGTATGAAATAGATGTGGCATGTTGAGCAAGTGATTCCTTTTCAGCCTCGAGTTTGCAGTCATCATTAATAAGAAAGACAGATTTCTTGTTTGCTGAATTCTGATACTTATCTCCATTCTCTACCATTTGGCCTCTGCTGATCTGAAAGTTCTGGACGACGGCCAAACACCTAGATTGCTTTCTGGGATTAGGGTGTGCTCATGTGTAAACTGGGAAAAAAAAAAAAAAAAAAAAAAAAAAAAAATCACTTTTTGTGCTTTGTTGGTTTAACACAGAAGTTCCTGCTTATTTGTTATTTATTGTATTCTCTCCTCTATGCGAGAGAGCCCCCTAGTGGTCATCTAAAGTCACCTTCTCTCTCCAGGGGCAGGGATTGGCTGTGGTCCAGAATGCAGCAGCTGTCTGGGCTGTGCCAACTGAGTTCAGTATTTTCTTCAGCATTTGTTTTACACGATCATTGGTATTCAGACTGTCAGCAGCATTTTTCCTGGATTTCAAGCTAGTAGAGACAATAAACCACTAAACATTAATGTCATTTCACCTTTCAAGTGATATTCTTGACTACATTTACAAAGAAAATTTGTTTCCACTGGCAGTGTTCATTTTGATGCAATAAAATTACATAAAGTCACTCATTTTTTATTTGTGTCGCTGAAATGAAGGTCTTTGAAAACAGGGTTGAAAATGAGACCTGTCAAAAAGAGAGTGCATTGTCTTCGTTCGACTGGCCTAACCAATGTTTTCACCATAGAGAATCAGAGGAGAGAGATGAGTTTTTCAGCTGCAACCAGGCAGTTCGAGAAAAGGGTAATATGTATTGCTATTTTCATCTCGCAGCAGCCACGATATGCGCAGAGGTCATACTTTGTGAGGATTTTGTCGCTAAATAGCAGACTACAGTGTCAGAGTAACATGCAAACTTTTCCAGATATAGCCCAATACTAGCAGTGGGACTTAAGAGGTCCTCAGGGTAAAGTGTAGAAATGACCACAATAATGTAAAAACTAAGAAATAAACATACTCAACATGATTTTAACCTCATAAAATGTAGTATTTTGATAAAAATTTACATGGTGACAAAATCTGAAAATGTTTTGTGGCACTGATATTTCAATAACCCATGGTCAGATTTTACTCAAATTAGTCTCATATGAAAGGTTTAAGATAGTTCTATGAAATGACATAGGATTTTTTTTTGTTTGGAACATTTATGAATATTTAATGAGCTCTGTTATGTAACCATAACGAAAATCGTTATAATCAACTTGCTTCATTTTCAAAATTAACCCCCTAGGGATGCACCTATCTATAAAATCCTATGTCATTTCATAGATCTCCAACAGATACAACTTCAGTCCGAATTTCAAGTCAATCAGATGAATATTAATGATTTTATGAATGCCACAAGGTTGAAAATCAGTCAAAATTATGATTTTTCGCTAATTTGCATTTAAAGTCACAAGTAACAATTGAGGCAGAGAGAAAACATAGATTCTTGGTGTTTACTGGCATCTCACTGCATTCCTTTATTTAATTTATTTATTTTATGTGAAAATCAAAAATATTGAAATTTTCAAAAGAAAATGGAAAATTTTTACCCTGAAGACCCCTTAAGAGAATGTGGGCGGTGTTGGAATGTTGGGCAGGATCAGTGCAGAGTCTGTCATGCTCAGTCATTGCTGAATCCACGAATATTGGCGCTCTGAAAATGTATTGAACCATTTCCATGTAAAAACCGCCATCAGAATTTATCCTCCTACACCTTAGAACCCCTCGCCCATATCCTGATCCCAAACCCACCCGGACCCATGATTGCCCTCTCTCCTGTTCCTACATGTCAGAGAAAACTCTCTCTTCCTTTGACGTTTATAAATCCAAGCAGACGTCAAAAACATAAAGGTGAAAAAGAGCCGTACAATAAAGGGCAAAATTGAAAAGCCTAAATCCGTTCCCGGAGATTGTGCACACAAGCCCTCAAGCCTTTGGGTGTACGGCAATAAACCTGCGGCAACGGTCATTCGCATGGCAGCTCTGCGCTCTGCGTGGATCGCTTGAAGGTGAACACTAGGAGAACAACTCTGGAGACCGTCGGATGGAGGGCTCTAATCCCGCTATAAAAGCGTATTTAACCAGGAATTCACTCCGCATTTTACCGGCACTGTAAGGGAGCCCTGTCAATGGATCTCAAATACGCTAAATCCCCGCTGCCCACCGAACAGAGGCATTTGCCCAAAGCACAATAAAATAATGATTTCATTCTGCTGCCGTATAGATCGGTCACTTCTCGGTTGCAGAGAAAAATAAATGGATAGGCCCACAGACACTGGGCTGGCTGCCTCCGCGCTCCGAGTCGATATGTTAAGCACCGATTGAACGAGCGAGTTTTCCATGGAAACCGTCGCCGGATCTCGACAGATTCTAAGTGGTGTGAAAAGGCCCGACGTGCCTCAACCCAAAAAGGTTCACGAGAATTTGTCACCCCATCAGCACTGGGTAATTTTCTACGGCTAACATTTTCACGCTGAGCTCTTTCCTCGTTAATTTGATAAGTGAGATATGTGCGCTACTGAGGGGCCCTGACTGGACACTTCTGTCGAGGACTGTAAACAGCACCACCTTTGAGGCTGTGGTTTGCAGCCCTATCAGATAGTGTCATGCAAGGAACTAAAATATAAAGGGTTGTTTTTATATCAGCGCCTATCACACTACCTCCACGTTGCTTTAAAATTTTGGGTGAGTATTATCGGCTAGTATTTATCAGCCTACGGAACTGGAGAGGTACTATCCTGTATATCATGATTTTGGCCACAATGCGGCAACTGGACCATAATAATTGACAGCTGAATTCAGATGTTTAGCAGGGGAATGAAGAATGCGTTCAGCGTTGAATCTAAGCTTACCAAAGTTCTCGTGGATGAGGATTGGTTACTACTGTTGAGGAGTAAAGCCAGCACTGCCTGGAGGCACCCGAAACTTCTCGGCAGATTCCATTACTCTTCATCAAGCCTCGGATGTGGGACAGAAAGCTGATAGGTTGCTCCGCCTGACACTTTGTTGCCGGAAGACCGATTTACGCAGCTGTCTAAATCCGCGCAGAACAGCGCCACCTAAAAATGGAGGCAAAACTGACCTTTGCAAAATCTGTGTGTGGTGACTTTCTTTGTCTTGACATAAGAGATAACACAATGTTTTCATCAATTTGACATTGAACCCAGCGCTGCTGCCACTGGACGCTGCCATGTTCTGGCCAATGGCTTCCGCAGTCACACATCCGAGGCTTGATGAGGGACAAATCAGCCGAGCTTTGCCGAGTGTACCTGGAGGGTGGAAACAAGGACATGCTGCCGGCCTAAGTGTTTATTTTTCCTAACGAAGTTGTGGTACCGATGGTACCTTACCGGAATTGTGAGCCAATCAGATTGTACGTAACTGGAATTTCCCCCTAACTTGGTTATGAAAAATAATCTGGCTGCCGGCCTGAAGGGGAAGCCACTCTTCAATGCCTCATTGGCTAATGGTTAACCCCTTCGCGCAGAAGCCAAATTTGGCTATTTATGGGTTACCCAATTTGATGCTTTATGATTCAAGATTTAAGCTTCATAAAGAGGACGAATGTGGCTCAACTCAGAAAAGACACTTACATCATTTAGAGTTACATCGTATTTTAGTTTATTTTCATGATTTTGGTTGAGAAAATGGGCTGCAAACATAAAAAAATCTTCATGAGAATTCACCATTGAAACTGTAAAAAAAAAATAATAATTCTGAGGATTGAAAAATGGCTGGGAGTTAAAACAATACATTTCTGGGAAAATAAACTCCTAGGCCATAATACTCCTCATCTGAACATGAAATATTAAATTATCCACTTTTTATAAGCCAAATAAGATAGCTATCCAGGTGGCTCCCCAAACTCCCAGAGCCTTAAAAATGGCGCACTTTCAATTCATAAAATAATCGTATTTTTAACGCAAATCAACTTTGTACTCATGAAGTTCAATACGAATGGAGGATTTTCTGGTTGAATTTGCCATGAGTTTATCAATATAGGCGCAGCTGGACATCAATGGTCACCACTGACCTCTCCAAACCAAAAACATGCCTTTTCTCCACAATAAAATTCAGAGTCTCGTCCATTTATCTACAAAGCCGCGTCAGCAAGCACACATACTCATTAGAGGAACTGCATATTTTACGGTCAGAATGCTCACGCAGGCGGAAAGCTTGCCGTTTACAATTCAGATCATCCCATCGAAACGCAAGCTTGTAACAACGTTCACGCCCACTATGGAACAAGTATAACTCAGGTCACAGTAATAGCTGTTTGCACTTTAAAAGAGCGAAAATGCAAGGCATTCCGTTTCATTAAATGTGGTATCGATTCTAAAACCAATCACCTAGTCAAGAAAAATGCCAGCACACTGCAGTATCGACTAGTCTTTTGTTACCCAATGTGACAAACTAGCTCTGTGATCACGGTGGTAAACCAAAAATAAGAAATAGCTGGCTAGTTAGCTAGCAGGCTAAAAGTAAGATAGAGCTGCACCATACAAAGACAGCTTTACTCACTTTTCAATAGAATTATTGAGCTGCTCCTCAAAAGTATCAATGCTGTCAGCCCTCCTGTCTGTTCCATTCAGAATAACTGCTATTTTCCATCTCAGAATCACATTTCCATCCTGCAAATAAGCTCAGCTTTCCAGGCTCAGTTCTGGAGGTTATGCAACCACGTCAGTCTGAGCTGCGTAATACAATGTGACCCTATTACGCAAGTATTTTAATATGTTTTTTAAGGTCCAATCAATGTCTTTCACTTACTGAGGAAAGCTTATACTGTCTGCAATTGGATCAAAATCATGTCAACCAACTGGTAATTACCAGGAGAATTTCACGTGGGCGTGAACTACAGCTGGGCTTTCATGCAGATACCATTGAATCACCATTAAAGTGATGGGATTTCCGTGAAAGCTTGTATGAGGCTCTAAAAGACAGCTAAAATCTTCAACTACATATCTACGCGTTAATCCGCGATAGGAAATTGCGCGTTTTTAATATGTGATGACTGAAATTGATAGTAGAATGACACAGTGTCAATATCATGGCAAATTTTTGCCTCAGGAAACTGATTTTTTTTTTAAAGTACTTGGAATACCATTGGGTCACTGTAACTGAAGTGGTTGCTACAGAGGACAAAGATTTTTTCTGTCACAAGAGATCTTTTTTTAAACTGCTGGATACATACTATGGGCAAGGATATTGAGCAGTTTGCACATCAGGCTTAGCTGAGGAGTTTAATTCATGCAAATCCTGAAAAACAGGGATTGGAGTAAACTCGTCGATATTCTAGACTGTGTTCCAGCTCTGCTTGCTTGTGAATATTCAATAACTGATCCCCGGGTGCCATCTAGTGATAGAGTAGTGCAACTGCTTCCATAAAAAGAGCTGCTCTATGTCCGCAGGCGTCTACGTCTTCAGAAAGGTGTTAAAGTACTCTTCCTGCTTTGCTGCTTCAGAGGTTTTCATTGGGGCACATCTGCTTGTATATCACTGCTACACCCTCCGATCTACTGGTTCCCAAGCCTGTCCCTTGAGATCAGCTGTTCCCAAGGTTCTACTAACTCCTTTACTCAGTCAATAGTCAGAGAGCTTGTGTAAGATGCTGAGTGGTAGTGGTATTAAGCCAAGGTGCAGAGCTGGGTATATGCAGGTATACAGAGTATATTCTCCTCATCTTCTGTCAATTTTCACTTTAAACACTTATCAGCCAAAAAGTAATTGGAACACATAGGAGACTGTACCCACTATCTCCTTAGCGATTCACCCATCTACCTGATAGAGTATACCCACCTCTCCAGGGACCACTACACTACTGGTCTCAAGTATGAAAATTTAAGGCTGAAATGAAAATCTACAAGATGGTGTATCTCTTGGAACAGGATACAGGAAGGCTCTCCTCTAGCCTGTTATGCATGGCATGAAGGGCTCGGACAGGGGTGGGGAATCTCATCCAGAAAGGGTCAGTGTGAGTGCAGTCTCTCAGTCCCACCAGGTGCTTACACACCTGATTCTGCTAATCAAGGTCCTTAACGAAGAATCCAGGGGTTGATTAGTAGAGTGAGGTGTGTAACTGCTTTGTTAGAATGAAAGCCTGCACCCACAGTGGCTCTTTCTGGTTAAGGTTCCCCACCTCTGGTCGAGGACTGTGATCTGCAGGGGTCCGGCCAAAGCTGTCAGTTTCCTTCATTGCTTTACCAGATGGGAGCCACATTGCGTGCGATAAGCAGACGAGCGCTAGCGCATGTGCTTCCCTCAGCGGCCGGTCGATGGCGGAGAAACCAGAATGTGTCAGTGTCGGCCACTAGGGTGCTTGATCGCCGCGCGGGTGGTGTCATTTATATCGTGTGCCCGACTGCGATGTGGGTCTGTGTGTTCTGACTGGTACAGCTCGCTGACGGAATACGGCCCGCAGTTCTGACCGCGAAACTGGACGGGGGGGCCCCGTAACCTCGGCCACGAAAATGCAATTTCTACAGCGCTCGTCGTGGGCTGGCAGGGTCGCAGGGCCGTGCAGAGAAAGACGACTTCACGACTCTCCGCAGCGTAATCAATAATCATAGCGATTCAATCAATTTTTAATCTTTTCATCATGCTGCGGGACCCGATCATTTATTCGCTAACGGTCCGGGCCCCTGCTGCGGACACAGCACTGAATGAATTGATGGCGTTGGGTGAATGGAATCCGCCACTCCGAAGCCGGGCTCCATTTATAAAGACGGAGACAATCTCATGGGCACGTTCTGTGTCTGCCTGTCATATTTAACTGGCTTCCGTTTTTTTTTTAATCCTCACCTATAATCCGAGGCCTGACTGCTGTGAGCGTCTGACCCAAAAATTTTGACGCTTTCCATCGACGGGGGCACGATGACCGGGGAAGAGGACACGTGCTCGCTCGGAAGGAGACTTCAGAGCGCTAACTGCGGAAGCGCGGTCACCTTCGGGTCGAGCGATGCTGAAGTGCATCGCTGGGGAAAGGCTGAGGGTATTTTCTGTGCTGAATTGCCGTCAGCATCACGTGAACCAGAACATTCCTGTAATGAATACTTTCCTGTTTTGCACTGAAGTGTCATGAACTGTTATTCTGGTGGGAGGTTCGGGAGATGACAGTGGACTCGCTATGTTATGAGCCGGTAAATGAGAGGTCTCTGTAGAGGGTAGACTGTATGGCTGTCACGCTGTACTGGAGAATAATAGATTCGCTACAAGCTTTTGACATGAAAACTGACGTGAATTACACGTCCATATCTCTGGAATATTTCCTGTGATATGATGAAAGCTTCCATTTTATGCTCCGGATCTGAGTAATAATGTCATAACTGCCGCACAGTTTTCTGGCCAGACAATGCTGGCTCAGTCTATTGCCTTTCTTTTAACCTCCTGTGATCTTCAGATGAAATATACTTATCTCCCTGTCGTTTTCACCTTGGTGCTCTAGCCGCGCGATATTATCGGCTAATATCAGATAAGCTAAAAACACTGTCTATCCCCTCGTGCTTTCAGTGGTATTTACCTTTAATAAAAACATTCCTTGCCGAAATCGTGTTCATTATATCTGACTTTGGAGCGCCAGTCTACTTCTGTTTAAAGTAGACACATGAGAAATGAAAATCTCATGTCTGTTAGCTCGAGAATAACGGGCTCGTTAGGGCCATCGGTGTGAAATCCCAGTCAACTTAAGACTGCGATCGAGGAGACTTGACATTTGTCAGTCCAAAAGTTTGCCTTTTTCCACATGCTTGCAGGCTAACGAGGTATTTTAAGCGTTGCACTCCCTCAAGTGGTAGTATGAAGAGAATTAGCCGGTTAGTGAGAATTATTGATAGATTATTTTTAAAAGCATTTTCAACTCTTTTCTTCTTGGTTATGTTGTACCAGTTTGTGTGCTCTTATCAAAGCAATGCTGAGGTCACGCACTATTCACTCATACACTCACACCTATGGGCTATTTGGAGTCTTCCATTAGCCTGACATGCATGTCACTGGACTGTAGCAAGAAATCTGAGTACCTGGAAGAATATACTTGAACACAGGGAGAACATGCAAACTCCACACAGAAAGGCCCCATGCTGGAATTAAACCCACAGCCCTCTTGCTGTGAGGCGGCAGTGCTACACAGATTGCCCCACCCTGCTGGAATGCCCAATTCATGAGATACCTCAGCCATATTACTAATTGAGTTTATCAGTTTTGCGTCAGATTGCTCTTGCTTGGGGTGAAACTGCCTCCAGGGCGTCGTCATCGTAACTGTCTCCCATAGACAGAAAGCACCTAAGCTTTCCCCAATGTGCTAACTGGGTAAGTCGGGAAGCACCAGTTTCGACGTTACCGCGTCTTCCTGTCCCTAGAGGACATGTTGCAGGGGCGTCTGCATTGTGCTAGCTTCACAAAGCTAGCAATTTTAAAGGGTATACCGACTCTTAGAAAATTTCATTTGATGCCGTGAAAATGTCATGAGATGGATTTTATTATTAGTAATGGTTTCTGTGGCTCTAATATCCTTACGCGAATCATTCTGAGGCTGTCCTCCTTAGCCGGAGAAAGCTCTGTCATCAAAAATGTGAGGCCTAGAGCAGTCAGGTGGCTGAAAGATGATTACAAAATGGTGGAAAATAATGAATTATTCTGAAAAACCGAGAAGAGCCAAGCTTTTAAATGTCAGGAGTAGAATTCTTTAAATTTTATCCTAATCTGTAGCGGGAGCCCGTGAAAATGAATCAGGAGAAGAATAAGATGCCTTCACGGATCCTATTCTCTGCGGAAAAATCCGGAGCTGTGTTCCACCCGAGCAGCAGTTATTCAGAACATCCCAGCTGGCTGAGTTGCTGTCAGGATAAATGAATGGGGAAAATAGATAGATGGGGGTCCAGAAGCTTCTTTGTGTTTGCAGAAAACAGGAATGGATTTGGTCTGTGTTTTGCGAGGGAAAGAAACATTTACATTAACCTCGTGGATTGTACTTTGTGCGTCTCAGCGTTCATTAATTGATTAATTAATTTAATTTATTTATTGAAGGTTAAGGTCCTGTGTCGAGGCACAAAACTACGGTCTTAAGTGCAAATTAATTGGATAAAGGCGCTTGTCAATTGAATGAGCTGAATGGAGAGCAAATAGCTGTGCCAAGTGATGGATGTTTTACATAACCACCTCAAAGATCAGTGTATAGTACCTTTTAGCTGCCTTTCATTAGCTTCCTTGACTTATATGATGCAACTAATGTGATTGCATCATCCACACACTACTGTAACTGTGTCGGACTGGCCCGGTAATTCACCTGACCTCAATCCCATTGAGAATCTCTGGTGCATCATCAAGTCAAGGCGGCAGCAAAAGGACTGCAGCACAAAAGCCAAAGTCATCGATGCTGTCGTCCAGGTGTGGCATCACGACGAAGAAATCAAGGCAACCTGCAAAAACCTGGTCAGCTCCACGCCAAAACAGGTGGAACAGCTTATCAGGAACCATGGAGGACACATATCGTGCTGAGTGCTGAATGTAGATGCTATTACAGTAATAAAAAGCTGGAAAACCTTTGTTGTTTGGTTTTACCGACTCCAGCCTGCTTTATTCAATTAATTTGCACAAGACTACTGTGTTAACTGGGATACTGTACTGAGCGAATATGATGTTTCACCCTCCCGTATCTGAAACTTAAAGTGATTTTTTACGAAACACAGCTGTTCCAAAGAGCTTAGTGCAGTATGTTGCCAACAGGTTGGGCCGTACTGATGATAAGCCTGTGAGCCATTGGTGCTCTATTGTATGCTTTTGGAAATCAATAATGGTGGCAGCTGATCTTATTTGTTGTGCTCTTGTGCATTATTTTTGTGTGCGTATTGTGCACTTGGCATTTCCTTAGACGTTTTAAAACTTTTTTTTTTAGGTGAGTTAAAATGTCAGAGTCTCTCCAGCTGTGTCCTCCCGAACCGAGCAGCTCCACTGAGCGGCAGCCCATACTGACAGGTCCTAAAATGGCTGCCGTCCCAACAGGAGCACTCTGGAGTGGTGATGTGTGTCTCTTATTGTTCTAATGTGCCAGGCCTTTGCAACAGCCTGGTTATCTGACAGATGAATAGGAAACTTCGACGCACCCCGACATTTCTAGATACTCGACCATGATAACACGGTCCAATACCTACCGTACAATAGAAAACTGAAAATATTTTGAAGACTTTCTGCTGACTAATGTCTGACACCCTCTCACATCTAAAGACAATGTGTCAAAAGTCAAAGTTTTTACTCACAGACTGTGAGATTTTGCGAGGACCGGGGATCTTGCGGAGCGCACCTGTTGGTTTTTTGACGATGTTCGCGTGATTTAACTTCACTATTTTCACGAGCCAAGCCAACAGACTTCCGATAATTTTAAAATTGTTTGATTTTATTGGTACGTCAAGATGAGAAAAAGACTGCGTCGGACTGAGTTTTATGACCACCTTACTCCAAACGATCAATGTGACTAGAGCACACACCAACTCCAGCAAAACTCTCATCATTTTATTTTGATATTTGAAAATATGTCTGTGACCGTGAAATGGCTTCAAAAGTCTTTTGGTTTACAGCCGGCATTAGTTAATGCAGCATCTTGAGCAGACTGACCAGGGCCTTGTATCTTCAGGCTGGGTGACAGAGTTTAGCTGGGTCGCTTCACTAAGTTAATTCTCAAACCTTCCCAAATCTGGAGCATGGACTGAGGCAAAAGATCCGTTCCATATTTTACTCTGTACTGTCCTCCTGCTAACCTGGCAATCCAATCTGGCGCAGAGAAACAGCCCTGCTTTGCCACAGAGATCCTGGAGAGTCAGCTGCGGGGTGTTATCCGCGGGTCAGTCTTTGCATCATTAAAGCTGAAATATTTAGCTCGGTTTTGCATCCATGAACATTGTGTCCTTCTTAATGAATATTCAAAAACAATAACACCTCAACAAAATATTTCATGGCGTTGAATTACAGACATTAAATGGGATGGAAAGAGCAGAACATAGTATGGTAAAACTGCTCTAGAGTACATATGGTGCCACTGAACTCTTATGTACTCTGAGTTAGAGTTCAATCAACACTGGGCATTTTATGGTGCACAACCCCCTACTCCCTGCCCATAATTAATTGTGTTAAACCAGACAAGACCCTGCCAAGCATTTCAGTGAACTATTAAACATATTATGGTGTGGTGGGCTGCATTTCCACCGGCTTAATGTGGTCACTGACTGTGAACTTGCAGTATATTAAAAATGTGTTGATATCTTTTATTCATGATAAATGTAAGCACTCTAATTCTTTACGATAACAGTGCCACAGGCACTCCTGACAGTACAGGAAGGTTGTATGGATGTTAATGGGTAACTAAATGGCTCTTCTTTGGTTTAATGTAATCAGGGACCTGAAATGTGCCGTCTGGGGAAATAATTATCTATAATTGATTAGTTCCAGGTCTATGAAAACACGGTCAACGTGTAAACTCACGTCAAGCGTGGCATGAAGCATTCAAGGTGCTTTTTGACCCCGCAATTGTTAACGGCCCGGTCTCCTGACCAGCGCGAAAGGATCGTTAATGATTCATGCGATGGGCTGTCGGCATCACGCAGTTTAATTTATGAAATGTTAAACATCGGGCGTAAAAGGTGCATTAATGGGCTTCTATTTAGAGATACATACCTGTCATAGTCATTTAACCGCATTAATGTTGTCTTAAACTTACATTAATCTTCCCGGGAGGAAATGGGTTTCTCAGTTCATTAACGTTTTCGTATGCCGTCGCTCTTTCGATTCGGCGGCGCTGGGGAATTCGGCGAGTGCCTCTCTTCTGACTCGAAGGAAGGTGGAGCGGCTCGGAACAGCATGAGAATTAGTAGGAGCAAAATCTCCATTCTGTCGCCATTAGCATAATTGTCATTCATGCAATAATGTTTTTTTTCCCGCCGACTCGCTGGAAATTGAGTTTCAGGACTCAGCTCATAAGCATGGGTTTGGTGAAACAGAGGGTCGTTAACGCTTGTGCATAATCATGATTATTTAATCCAAGTCATTACGGAGTTATTGCTTTCTGCAGCTCTAATCTGAAGTTGTGAAGAAACGCGAGGAGGAAAAATATTAAGTATGTATATAACTGCTCTTTGCAAGCGTCGTTTACGTGCTTGTGCTCTTGTTTGTTTGTGTTATTGTGTGCTTGTGTGTGTGGTGTGTGTGCATGTGTTTGGCTGGATGTGACGACGAGAGTGAGAAGGAAGATAATGAAATAAATAGTGGCAAGTGTACATGCGTGTGTGTGCACGTATGTGCCTGTACATGTGCGTGCGTGCGTGTGTGCATGTTTGCATGTGTATGTGTCTATGTGTGTGTGCATCTGTTTGTGAATGTGTGTGTAAGTTTGAGTAAATGCTGAAATGTGTGCAGGTGTAATTGTGTGTGCATTGGTGTGCACCTGTGTGCGCGTTTGAGTCCACGTGTGTGTGCATGTGACTCTGAGTATGTGTGTTCTTGTGCTTGCTACAAAGTGAGAACCAAAAAAATTTTTTTTTTTTTTTTTTTCCCTACAGAGTGAGGACATTATTGGGAAGTGAAGACATTTTCACCTGCCTCCACAACTAAAAAGGCAAATTTTGACTTATTAGTTAAGGTTAGCGGTAAGGTTAGAATTAGGGATAGGTTAAGGTTAGTGTTAAGGTTTGGGTTTGGCACACATTGCTTATTGTTAAGATCAGGGAAAGGTTGTAGAGACACAGAAAGAATGAATGGAAGTCAGTTTAGGGTCCTCACAAAGATATAAGTACAAGGATGTGTTTCTCTGCATGTGTTTGTGCCTGAGTGTGATTGTTTGTCTGAGTATCTGTGCTTGTTTGTGTGTATGTGTCTGAGTGTGCATGTTTGTGTATCTGTGTGTGTGTGTGTGCGTGTGTGTGTGTGTGTGTGTGTGTGAAAAGAGAGGCAATGGCAGATGCACAGAAGTACACACACATACTCACGCACAGACACAGAGGAGATGAGGCAGTACACACTGGGAGACCTGCAGTATGTGCGGTGAGATAGATTGGGACGCAGAGTGCAGTAAGCAGTCAGACAGCACACTGCGATTGAGGTCACATGACCTCATCCAGCACAGGTCAAAGGTCATACCACCGCGCCCATGACAAGTTCTCTGTCCACAATATGGCATTGGCTGAACAGCCACCAATGACACATTATCTCTCCAGGGGAAGTGTGCGGTACCTTTTCATCTGACTCAGCCCTTTTACCTCCTCAGAGCTCAAAACAAGAAGCGACCACCGTTTCCCAGCTTTATCACAGCTCGGTGTCATGTGCACACAGGCAGCGAGCAGCTATGATGTCATCTACAATTGGAGTATACGGATGTGATTTGTAGTCGGGGTTTCGCTGAGGTACTACTACTGTTACTAACACTAATATTACCACTACTACTACTGTTATTACCCCTAATTTTACCACTACTACTACTGTTACTACCACTAATATTACCACTACTACTACTGTTACTACCACTAATATTACCACTACTACTACTGTTATTACCCCTAATATTACCACTACTACTACTGTTACTACCACTAATATTACCACTACTACTACTGTTATTACCCCTAATATTACCACTACTACTACTGTTACTACCACTAATATTACCACTACTACTACTGTTACTACCACTAATATTACCACTGCTACTACTGTTATTACCACCACTACTACTACTACTACTACTACTACTGTTATGTACTATATGTAATGTTACTACTACTACTACTGTTATTACCACTACTACTACCACTACTACCGATAGTATCACTAATACTACCACTACTACTACTATTACTACCACTACTACTGTTAGTATCACTAATATTACCACCACTACTACTACTGTTACTACCACTACAACTACAACTACTACTGTTATTACCACTACTACTACTACTACCATTATTATCACTAATATTACCACTACTACTACTACTTCGACTGTTACTACCACTTATATTACCACTACCACTGTTATTACCACTACTACTACCACTACTACTGTTATTACCACTACTACTACTGCTGTTATTATCACTAATATTACTACTACTACTACTGTTATTACCACTACTACTACTACTACTACTACTACTACCATTATTATCACTAATATTACCACTACTACTACTACTGTTATTACCACTACTACTACTACTACTGTTACTACCACTTATATTACCACTACCACTGTTACTACCACTACTACTGTTATTACCACTACTACTCCCACTACTACTGTTATTACTACTACTACTACTACTACTACCATTATTATCACTAATATTACTACTACTACTACTACTACTGTTATTACCACTACTACTACCACTACTATGGTTACTACCACTACTACTGTTATTACCACTACTACTACTATTACTACTACTACCGTTATTATCACTAATATTACCACTACTACTACTGTTATTACCACTACTAATACCACTACTACTGTTATTACCACTACTACTACTACTACTACTACCGTTATTATCACTAATATTACCACTACTACTACTGTTATTACCACTACTACTACTACTTCGACTGTTACTACCACTTATATTACCACTACTACTGTTAATACCACTACTACTACCACTACTATGGTTACTACCACTACTACTGTTATTACCACTACTACTACTTCTACTACTACAACTACTACTACTACTACTGTTATTATCACTAATATTACCACTACTACTACTGTTATTACCACTTATATTACCACTACTACTGTTATTACCACTACTACTACCACTACTACTGTTATAACCACTACTACTACTGTTATTATCACTAATATTACCACTACTACTACTACTACTGTTTTTACCACTACTACTACTACTACTACTACTACTGTTATTACCACTTATATTACCACTACTACTGTTATTACCACTTATATTACCACTACTACTGTTATTACCACTTTATATTACCACTACTACTGTTATTACCACTAGTACTACTGTAATTACCACTTATATTACCACTACTACTGTTATTACCACCACTACTACTATTGCTACTACTACCGTTATTATCACTACTATTACCACTACTACTACTACTACTACTACCGTTTTTAACACTAATATTACCACTACTACTACTACTACTACAACTACTGTTATTACCACTACTACTACTACTACTTCTACTGTTATTACCACTTATATTACCACTACTCCTGTTATTACCACCACTACTACTGTTATTACCACTTATATTACCACTACTACTGTTATTACCACTACTACTACTACTACCACTACCGTTATTATCATTAATATTACCACTACTACTACTACTACTACTGTTATTACCACTACTACTACTACTACTACTGTTATTATCACTAATATTACCACTACTACTTCTACTACTACTACTTCTACTGTTATTATCACTTATATCACCACTACTACTGTTATTACCACTTATATTACCACTACTACTACTTTTATTACCACCACTACTACTACCACTACTACTACTGTTATTACCACTACTACTACTACTACTACTGTTACTACCACTAATATTACCACTACTACTACAACTACTACTGCTGTTATTAGCACTAATATCCCCACTACTACTACTACTACTACTGCTGCTGTTATTACCATTAATATTACTTCTACTAATACCACTAGCACTACTATTATTATCACTACTACTACTACTACAGTGTGATGATGATGATGATGATTATTATTATTATTTATTGTCAATGTTTTATGAACTTATGATGCCATTAATTTTAGTCTTGATTCACACATTAAAAAAGTTGTGAGCTACTAACAAATACTTACTGTGCTTCATCCAAATTTTGCCAGCTCTGAAAGGGCTTTGCTAAAAATAAAAATAATTTAAAAGTTGGGCCATTTACTCCATAGTAATTCCTGCCGAGTTCCTTTGTATCATAATAAGGCAAACCGAGTCATTTATAATCCAGCTTGCCTCCCTCCTGTGAAGTGGCCTTTTGTTCTCTACATATTAGATATGTTACAGTACTTTCATTTGGCAGACTCTCCTGCCCGGGGAAGTGAACTTCTGTTTTTTACTGTTAAATAAGTCGCTAATTATCTAACTCATGTTCCTTGTTCTAACGGGGACAATTGCCCTTCACCTATTGATTGAACAGAAAGGCCTAACATGCCACAGAGAATCCTAAAGTAGGCTGTTACTCCGAATATAAAGAAATTCACTGTTCCAGAGACTCTCCGAGCTGACATTCATCAGTGGCTCAGAGTAAGCCAACGGTGCACTCGAAAATCAAAGGACCCATGAGTGATTTTTAAGTGTGCGGCAACACGGCGCTCAGACACTGACAGATCGGCGCTCAGACTCCTGACCTGAGATAGTAGCTCACTGAATGTCTTTAGATTTATATCATGTCATTACCAGTGCACCTTTTGTGGAAAAAACTGGTGGCACATTTGCCAATTTTCTCATTATGATTATTCACTCATTGAACATGAAGTGGCTGCTATTAAGCACTAGTGCTGTATTTATGCTTTTGTCGGAAGGCGAGGATGAAAGAAAATAAATCGATTTTATGCAATGATAAGGTCTTGCTGAACAGAATAAATTGACTTGATAGGGCCTTTATTTTAAAATAAAGTGGCGATAATGCCCTGGATGTGTAATTAATTTGCTTCTTACTTTACTGCTATAATTTTTGGCATTGAGATAAATAGCTGAAGAGACTGTTCGCTGATCTCTTGATTCTTTTCAAAACCTGGATCACCTATGAGTGTTTCACTTAGATAATGTTCCTGTGATCATTTGGTGAGTTATAAAGACTCCCAGTAGAATATTGGGCCAGTTTTGAATGTTCTTTGAACATTGTTTTCATGTCACTAGTGACCTAACAAGAGCAACACAAAAAAACTTCACAATTCAGTTGTTTATGTTCAAAATAACTATTATTTGGGCTGGTAGGTTGGCACACTTAGTAAAAACGCTCTTGCTGTGCTTTATTTATTGTAAAGACATTATTATTATTACTATTATTATTACTATTACTGTCGTTGTTTTTTGTTGTTGTTGTTGTTAATTTCATCAGGAAGCCTCATCCTTTTAGTGATTGCATTCTTTGTGTCCTCACTGTGTTTTCTTGACTTAATTGCAGCCATCAGGGATATGAGTTGGAGGACCAGTGAGGAAAATTGTCTCCTAAAATCTACCCAGAACATTCTGCAGGTTTCTGGAATGATTTTGTGTTTATCAGGTAGTCTGACCTTTAGAATTTTTGAACATCCCATACTTAAGGCGGTCTGAGTGTGCTCGAAGGATGACAGCGAAGGCTTTCTGAGACGGTGGGGGTGCATTTCCCTGTCAGGCGGAGGCTGAATTCGAGAGGAAAGCAGATCGGGCAGCATGCAAAATGTGTTCATCGAGTCGCCAGGCACGGAACTCGGCTGTAAGGTGATTCGAGGACGATTCAAATCAGCTTACGGCATCTACCCTTTACTAGAACCTTGCGATCAACTGAGTTCTGCACTCTGCTTAGCTTCTGTAACTTTCAGCCGATTTCTCTGTTATCGGATGATTACTTTTCGACTCGAATCGGTTAATAGGACCCAGATGGACCTTTGATGTTTTTCTTTTAGAGATTTTAATGGTTTATTACAGGTAATAATGGGCTGTGATATGATCTTTGGATTTTCTAACCTGTTCTTATTGGCCCACACTCTCAGTGTACACATTACGTTAGCTGATTGAGCAGATTCACGATATAACATCCCAGCTAATTTTTGAATATGGATTTGACAGTGTATCCATGCACTAGCAAGCCCATACCTGCTTTACTTCTTTCACGCAGCTGGAGCAGATCGAGCAGTGGCATCGTTGCTTTGCCACCTTAAGCTGCTTTCACACCGGACGCGGAACAAATTTTTCGCACGACAGATTACATTCAAAGTCAATTCAAAGACGCGGATACACGCGTTTCGCATGTATTCGCGTCTCTGCATTGACTTTGAATGTAATCTGTTGTGCAAAAAATTAGTTCCGCGGCCGGTGTGAAAGCAGCTTTAGTTGGTTTAAAAAATTTACACTATATCCTGGTCTACACCCATGAGTTCTATGAGCCAAAATGGCTGCTGTTGTTATCTGCTTGAAAAGTGGATCCCTGTGAAATGCATAGCTTCGGTTGAATGAGAAAAATCAGCAAGTCTTGAGCCTGGCCTTTGCATTTTTCAAATTTTGTCAAATTTCCTTTCAACGTTCTCTGACGACAATCAGCCGGATTAATGAAACCCAACAAATAAATGGCCACGCTACGTGACACTGAGCAAAGAAATTGGTTGCGGCAAGAGATAGCGTCAAGTTTCTTTTAAAGAGGCGGTCTGTTCTTTTAATGTCTGCAGTCTCCGCTGAATTCTTTAGTTTCCTTTCAATCACCGGCCAATTCAGACCTTGAAAGCAAAGTGGAGCCTTTCTTTTGAGCCAATCAATGACTGAAATTAAGTATTTTAGAGTGGGATTGCATTAGAAACCAGAAAAGGCACTTAGCAAAGTTGCATTTGAGATGCTGCTCCAACTGAGATTATGGAGCTCCATTAAATGAGATGGAAGCGGGATTCTTAGTGTCTCTAAATTAAGTGAAGAAACAGAACAGAATTATTGTTCTATTACATTTTTACTTATATCTGCCGCTACACAGCCTTGTGCTAATATCGTACTTACTTCTCTGTCCTTATCTTCGAGGCCTTTTGTGTTCCCTCTCGGTAAAGAATATTTACAGCTTTAATTATTTGTGCGTCCCTGAGGAATATTTTGTTTAGTTTCTTGGATAAAGAACTTCACGCTTTGTGAATTTGGGGTGGGATTGTATTTGACTACAAGCCAAATTAACTCTGCGAGACAGACGCAAAAACTCACTTTAGTCTCGCTTTTAAGTTGTTTGTCGTTGCCAGATTTGGATTTACCTGAGAAATCGATCTCGGGAAAGTAATAAAATATTGGGCTTGGACAAAATCTCACGTCATTCAAATTCAGTCTGTGTTTTTGTGTCCGTGATATAGGTTTTGAGTTATTTCACGGTAGCACAAGGTCTTTGCCCATTCAGGGCTGAATAAGGAGATTGTATTTTAGGTATTAATTCTCAAGACTGAATGGTGGCTCTTAATTGCATTCTTTGCGCTTCAGAATCCTTTACCTATTGTCTTTTCTTCTTCTGCAGTATTTCCTTCTTGCATTTCATTCTTGTTGTGCTTATGCCCAAGAATTGGATAAAAGAAACCTAGAATTTAGCTTCCTGCACAACAAGAAATCTTGTAAAGTGACCGAGAGAGCATGCTAGAACAGGGCGGTGGATCAAAGAACATGACTTTTTTAAAGAAAGGCTTAGACATTTATAATTTGACTTGGAGCTATTCCTGCTTGATTAATTTCACTTTCAAGTTTGTGAACCATGTAAACAGTAGTACCTCTTTATTTATTCTCTCTCCTGTCTTTTTGACTTTCATGTAACATTTTGGTTGTTTGTGTAGACACTGGACTAAATATGTACCTGCAGGGAATGTTTGTAGATTGCCCTTTACCCAGTAAAGAGTGGGCACAGGCTCGAAAGTGACCTGGGATCTTTCTGTGTGGAGTTCTCGTGTTCCCCTGTGGCCACATGGGTTCCCTCTGGGTACTCCAGTTTCTTCACACAGTCCAATGATGTGCATGCTAGGCTAATTGGAGACTCTAAATTGCCCACAGGTGCGACTGTGCGAGCAAATGGCATGCAATTCCTGCAATGGACTGCAAACTGTTCAGGGTTCGTTCCTGCCTCTCGCTCTTTATCTAGGATAGATTCCCGTCAATAAACTGTACACTATATTGATTGGCTGTCCACTTATCCAATCAACAGCACTCAGCAGGGACTTTTTCGGAAAGCTGCCAGGACAGAAATGATGGGCTGCATTTGAATTCTCTGAAGAGCAAGGAACCTTCCTCACAAATGGACATGAACCGGAAATAGTTTGCCTGGTAAGCATGAGAAGGAATGTCAATTTGTCTACTTCATGAAGGAAAGAGGCAGATGGTTCCGTAGTTGCTTCCTTCTCGCAAGGAAACACAGAGCCAACCTTGGAAGAAAGGAAAGATCAAATGTGGACCACAGTCCTTTGCAGCAGTAGCAACAGGAACCGCCATTCGGTCCCAACGTTTTCCGAGAAATTGGGACGACTATCTCTGCCGTCGAGCTCATGACGTATTGAGGGGAAGGTAATTCGATTTTTCTCAAGCATGTACAAGGCACCTTTAAAATCTCCCTGCAGAGAGGAAAAAGGCTGCCTATTTAAGTGATTTCGGATGCAGCCGTACCTTTCATTACTCCACCGATGGATCGGTCACAGATTCTTGTGATCCCCTGTGCCGTCCGGACGGGCGAACAGACCGGCGAGCATCACCGTTTCACAGGGCTATATCTCAGGAACTATTGATGCTATCTCTTTGATATTGTACGCGTGAGTCCAGTCTCATCCCGACTTGTCATGCAGTGACGCTACCTGACCAAGTGCCGATCTACGACGAAAGAGGAAGCTTTAGCCTCCTTATTTGACGCTTATTTAAAACGAACTCTACCCCCTGACCGCGACCTCTTAACTCAAACTCTAACCCTAAACGTCACATCAGGACGCCAAAAGGCTCCTTTTCTGTTGTATATGGACGCTTTGTCAGGTAACTTTACTATATGACGAGTTGGGCTGAGAATGTGCTGCATGCATATATACCTGAGGTAGGGAAAACGTTCGCTTGGTTGTTCAGGCTGATTTGACCTTTCACCTTCACCTTGAAGTTTGTTTCCAGTGCAAATCTGGAGCCTTGACATCAGGCTCAAATGAAAGCATTCACTCCATAGTTTTGCCTTTTGAAGATTATCGAGAATTATGACCTTTCACTGTGACACAGTGTCCTTGTGACTAAAATATCTTTCAAGCACATTCTCCATCAGGTACATTCGGTGCAGGTACTTCCTGTCAATGAAGATACATGTTCACGAGAGGTCTTGGAACTTACTTTAATGATTCTTGAGACAGATTTAACCGTTAAACTAGAGACAATGACGTTCATCTGGAATTTGTTGTGGGGGCACTCAAAAACCATAAACACCAGAGCTTTGATATTCGACTCAGATGAAAGCATTTACATTATTGTCACACCTTTTTAGGGTTAGTGACAATTTTAACCCTTAACTTAGCTGCAGTGACCTTGATCTTGAAAGTGGTTTCTGAAACACATTTTGGAAACTATTAACACTACAGCTTTGACGTTTAGCTCGCATAAAAGCATTTACTCCACCGATGTGCCTTTATTTTCAGGGTTAGTCAGAATTATGACATTTGACCTTCGCACAGTGACCTTGAAACAAAAACATTTTACCCTCTTAATAAATCCTCAGCATCTGCAACTCATTCGCACGGAGTCTGAAAGGTCTGTTGGCTCCTGCCGTTTGCCCAGGGCCATTTTAAATAAATTGAATTGGGAGGCACACCTGCTGTGGCTTATTTTGTGTTTTATTTGTCCAGTCTGACCCTGGTACAGCGAGAGCATATACTGTAGTTACTCTGCTTGCAGATCTATCGGCCTGAAAATGTCCCCCCTGTATTGAAGTTTTACCGTGTCTGCTCTGTAAACAACAGGGGCCTCTGTCCTCTTAGCTCCGGCGTTCTGTCGCGGCATGTTGGGTGCCTCCTGTCATGAATACCTAATGCACCTGTGCTCCTCGTCAGATGGGGTCTGGTTAGACACGCTGGCGCTGCGGCAGACACCACTCCGGAGAGGAAGTGAATAAAAAATGCCTCTTGTATCTGAGATGAGGTGAAGATGAGATATGTGTGATGGAATTATGCATAAGGTGAGCGCAAGTCTCTTGCGGGCTCTCGAAGAGACGCAAATAAGTCGCCCGTGGCAGCGGCTTACGTTACAGCCGAGACATGAACCCTTTTCCCTAACCTCACAACGCTGGTGTTAGTCCCAGCATTGTGTCGATGAGCGTTTGCAAAGAATGCTGTTTACAACTGACAGCGTGAACTTTGGAGCAAATTCAAAATTCAAAGCCAGCCCTCAAATGAAAATCATCCCTTGCTCCTAAAGAAAAGAGATGTTTAGGGATTTTAATCTCATATGACAGAGCTGGTAGAATGCTGTCTCTTTGTAACTGTTATAGCTTTTGGTATATTTGTATTTATCGATGTTTCTGGGTGACTCTTACTGACGGGAGGATAAATGCTGTATTTCCACATCGCCCAGTGCCAGATTGAATCAGTGTGATTACAGATGGCAGATTCCCCAACAGGGAAATGAGGCTGTAAAGCCTTGTCAAGATATTGAACAATGATCCTCGTTTTGGAAGAAAATGAAAGTGATTTTTTCACTGATAATTTTTATGATGAATACATTCTGTACTGTTCCTTTCTTGAGGGTGGTTTAAAGAGTTGGGAGTTATGGCTGTACAGCGGGTATTCGGTTGTTGCCTCTCAACACAAAGGTCATGGTTTTGAATCTGGCCTGGGGCCTTTCTGTGTGGAGTCTGCATGTTCTCCTCGTGTTCGCACGGTGTATCTTTGGGCCCTAAACGACCTCATTTTCGAAAAAGTTGGGACGCTCTGCAAAATGGAAATAAAAGCAGAATTCACTGTTTAGAAAATCATTTAACCCCTTAAACCCGCACGCCCCCAGTACCGGGGGCGGTTGTTACGCATAATAAATACAACCTGTTTTCTAATAGCAACAACATCATGCAGCCTATCCACTTCACCCGAAGAAACTCGGCAAAAAGCTCATGTTGACCATTTTTACCTCAACCGAACACAATTTAAGCACCAAGCAAGTAAATAACCATGCAGCAAAACATAGGATAAAATCATATCAGTGCTGAGTGGCTAGCATTTTTACTGAATCTGTGCTATGCATACAAACGATACCTCAAATGAAAGAGGAAAGTCCACAGAATCCAACCATATAAGCCTTGTCATTTTAAACCGACACCACACTCAAGGAACAGCAGGCATACACTTACCTAGAAAATGGTAACTGTAAAAGAAAATGTATATATATATATATTAGTATATATATTGATTTATATATAAATTACTTGTTAACACAGAGACTTTTTACAATGTGGCTGTTTCAGCACCTCAAAAAAGCAGGCAGGAGCAAAGAAGACTGTAGCAATTTCCCTTTCTAAAAAGAAAAACTGCAATGTTTTTAACCCTTAGAGCACTATAGGCAACTACAGCTGCTCAATGATGTAAGATATCAAAATCAGATGCAGCTGAAAACCTATCATGTGGCAACTTGTTTAAAAGAGCGGGGAGCGCTTTTAAACATGTCGCCACACAATAGGTTTTCAACAGCTCAGGATAATTACATTTTTAAATTCTTTGAAAGTTTGTTCAGTGCTCTTGGGGTTAATGCTCTCCAGTTGTGGCCCCCAGCTCTGGGCCCCTAGAATTGTCAGCACCTTTAACTTCTTATTAATTACTCAGCAGCCCTTAAAACTCATGAGTATAATGCAGAGAAACTCTACCCAGTACCTAATTCTGTTAATACTCTGAATTCCTGAAACTCTAAAGGGCAATATCTTTACCACTGCAGCCCTAATGATTCTGTGAACTTTAAAATTCATAGGCAAGTCCCCCTTAATGGCTCTTTGTGGCTGGCTCTCAGGTTTGATTCATTCCTTAATTGCATTGGAGGGGCAGTGGAGAGAAATGAAAGCCAGCGGCAGTTCAGTTCTTTCTTTATACAGCAGGCTTCAAAATTACTGGCACCCCTGACTGGCAATGTGCAAAGATATTAATAGTGAAATTCTAAATAACAACATGAAAAATACTGTACAATATTAATGTTCCAATGGAACCAACCAAAATCATTTACTTATTTAATTAAAAAAACAATGTCCTCCAGATCAAGGTTTCACAATTAATGGCACCCTCAAAGATTATTGTACAATGTAAATAACATCTACCAAAGTTAAACCAGGTATTAAATTACACCTATTGAAGTTTTATCTAAGGTTCAAGAAATATATCGAACCAATTCATCACTTCCTGTTTCACTAAGGAATAAAAATGAGATAACATACATGCAATATCCCTTTGTCATCCAACACCGCAAAGAAAACAAAACAACTGTCAGTTCAAAAAAGGCAGATGGTCCTAGATCTTTATAAATCTGGTAATGGCTACAAGAAGATTCACAAACGACTGAATATGCCACCGAGCACTGTCAGGGCAATTATTTTAAAAATTCCTAAGACACGGAACTGTTGAGAACCTCAAGGATAGAGGACGCACCTGCATTTTACTCCCCTGGATACTGAGGAGGATGGTGAGAGAAGCAACAAAACCCCCAAGAATCACTCTGAAGGAACTGCAGGTCTTGGTGGCATCTTGGGGTCACCAGGTTTCAAAAAGCACCATCAGGTGCCACCTCCTTGGAGCCTTTTCTGACCAGAAGACAGAAGCAAGCGCTTGGAGTTTGCCAAATGTCATTTAAATTATGACTGGAACAAGGAACTTTAGTCAGATGAGACCATAATGGCACGTTTCAGTCAGATACAGCATCGGCATGTGTGGCGTTGAAACAGAGATGCTTACAAGGAGAAGCACCTCATACCCACAGTGAAATATGATGGTGGGTCAGTCATGTTATGGGACTGTTTTAATTCAAGAGGTCCAGGGGTACTGGTTAAGATTTGTGGCATTTGAATTCCACCAAGTACTGGGACATTTTGGCTGACAATCCGGACAGTCTGTCTTTCAAACAAGACAGTGGCCCAAAGCCTACCTCAGGATCCACACAGAAATGGTTCTGCATCAACAAAATCAACATTCGGCAAATGCCATCTTAGTCGCCAGACCTCAATCCAATTGAAAACCTGTGGGTTGAGTTGAAGAGGGCAGCGGATCAATGCAAACCAGGAGTGTGTAGAATCTTGAATGGATCTTCATAGAGGAATGTTCCAGAATCCCCCCATATGTGTGCCATAGCCTTGTCAAAAAATACAGGAAAAGACTCCATGCTGTTATCCTTGCCAGAGGTGGTTGCACTAGGTACTAAATGAAGGGTGCCAAATATTATGAAACCTTGATCTTGTTGAAATTTATTTTGTATTAAATGATTATGACCTTGGTTGTCCATTGAAACATCAATAAAGTATTTCACACATGTTGGTTTATTCCGTTTCTCTATAATTATATTGTTTATTTTTTTTGTATTGTTTGTGCATTGCCATTTTATTTTATTTTATTTTATTCATCCTTTATTTAGCCAGGAAGGTCCCACTGAGATACAAGATCTCTTCTTCCAGGGAGTCCTGGTCAAGACAGCAGCATGAGCAGTTTCACATGTATACATACAAAACATTTAAAACATTAAAAAAACATAAAAAACAATTTGACACGTATAATACATCAAAGCAGCACAGAGGAAACAGCAGGAAGAGAGTTGTACAGGCCAGTCCAATATAACTGTTACACACTCCACATCAAAATCTCAGATTAAGTAAAACAACAACATGTTTCATTCACAACATTCAGGGGTGCCAGTAATTTTAGAGCCCTCTGTATATCACCCTTGGGCATTCCGGGGTTAAACAGGCAGTTGAATTGGTGCTGATGTGAATGTCAAGATGGGAGTGCTTCTGTTTCCTTGGCGAGGTGGTGTGAGAGGTCTAATTAGGATTTATATGTCCTGAGCAGGTGGGGTTGCCATATGTCTGGTTTTTGGCGCATACACGTATTGAACATGCAGTTCCAGCTCTGCCCCAGAAAGGATAATGCTCGGTCTTAGTAGCTCATATCTGCAACTAACCTGCAGTTTGGAGCAACTTCAGCCCCCAGTCCTGTTCCCGACTGAAAATACGGATTTAGCGACAGCAATGATTCAGCACGGTTAATATGAATTTACAGAACAAGAGCTTTGATCTACATTTAATCAAAATGTCATGGAGTTAAAATCACACTTTTAACAGTAGATATAAATTAAACAGTTTCGCAGTCATGACAACGAACAGTAGATATGAATAGAATTGAGCTGCAATTGTCATTACGCGCAACGGATGCGAATGGAATGGTCGTGGTAATTGTAGCCCCGGACCGAGTGTTCGGGGGTACTATGAATTTACGGTCGTCGCGCGTCCGCGTCCGTAGAGATTTTTTTGTGAACGCTCTACAGACTGCAATTCTTCTCCGATCCTTTTGATATTTCACATGCACGTTGATAGCGGTTAGAGGATGAAGCCTATCGATTTTGGTTGAGTTTCGCCATGCGGTGTCCGAAATATTCCCAACAAACCAACAAAAATTTTCCCATTGGAAAGAATGGGAGTTGGGTGCTCATTGCTAGAGTGTGTGATGTCACACCTAGAGTGGGAGCTGGGAGCACAGAGGCTGCAAAAAATACTTTTCATATCACTATAACTTCCACAAATTTGAATCCCTCCTCATGAAATTTCTCAAAAACGTAGGAAAATTTGTTGTTGTCACATCGTTTTTGTAGCACAGAAGTACATAGTTTTGCCTCAGGGAGCAGTCAAAGGACATGAGGCACGTCTAATTTCTCTATCTTTCCCATTCAAAAATCACCCAAAAATTTTTGGGAGAACAGCAAACGCACAGTTTTTAGATCGCTGTAATTCCAACATTATATCACTCAGAGAAATAAAAAAGACATCCGCACACTCAGCAAAGTCTCGTGCCTTGAATGATGTGGTTACATTTGTGACAGGATGAAAGTTTTTGCGTGAGAAGCAGGAGTTTGAGGTGTGCGCGAGCAAGGATTTCTCTCACTAAGTGACTCAGCGATTCTCTGTGCTCGGGGAACCAGTCCTGCCATGGCCCTCTGAGATTGGCTGATTTGATATCTAACAGCTCAGCTGAGCTTCCAAGGAGATGATTTGGTTAGAATAGGGCGCGTTCGAAATGTTCACTCACCCGCTATGTAGGGCATTATGTTGTGAATGTTCTACATTGAAAACAATATAAAGACAGTGAGTGAGCGAGTGGACAAGTGTGCATTCCGTGTGTCATCATCAGAACAAAGGTAAACTAGCCAGCGATTTTGCGCCTATTGAAATTCGCCCAATGCTACGAATTCCCAGTCTTAAAAAGGCAACCTACCTCATTTTCCAGGCTGTTTATTTTCACTGCCAGGTCTAAGGTAATTCGGCACTATTTTAAAACGTTGCTCTCTTTGTCAAACAATCAAACACAAAAAAGCATTTGATTGAAATGTAACGTTAAAAAGAGAAACATATATTCATGAATGCGATATGCCACTGTTTGCAGTCTACCTTAAATGGAATTACTGCTTAGCAAAGCTAGTGTTTGCCTTATGCAAGGTTCATTAGCGAACGTTATGTCTTCACTAATTACAATACAGGCTCGCTAGGTCATCAGCATCTGTTTGCCTGTGTTACCATTCAGATAAGCTAAACCTCCGAGGAATATTCGCATACATAACTTCATGGCTCAGCCTGTCGTGCCGTACATAATTTACAAACAATAATGAGTGCATGAATACATTAACTGAAGTAATTTCATTTGCATCAAGAAAATTTACAAAGAACTAATGTGGAATCACAATGAAATACAATTGAAATAACATTTGTACTGTTTGAAATAACGTTTGATCATTTTTGTGGTCACTGGTTTCAACGGTAGTTTATATGTCTTGAGTACGTACGTGCGAGTGCGAGTGTGTATATATATATATATATATATATATATATACAGTACCTCACTAAAGTGAGTACACCCCTCACATTTTGACAATTAATTGATTATATCTTTTCAAGGGACAACGTTACAGAAATGAAACCTGAATATATTCTAGAGTAGTCATCGTACAATATGTGTAGTATTGTAGATTTACTGCACTGTCCAAATAACTGAACAGTCAGTATTTCCAAAAATGGGTGGCACCAAAAGTGAGTAAACACCCCAATTGGTAATGGTCAACCAAGCAATGAAACGAGTCTTATTCATCATGTTCATGCTTTTCTGTTGGACTGGGTCATATGACGATGTGTAACGTGTTGAAGGTTTAAATTGTGATGTTTTGGGTGCAATGCTCTCATTCTGGTCACTGGTTGGTCAACATGGCACCTCATGGGAAAGAACTCTCTGAGGATCTGAAAAAGAGAATTGTTGCTCTCCACAAAGATGGTCTAAGCTACAGGAAGATCTGTGAAACCATGAAACTGAGCTTAAGCATGGTGGCCAAGGTTATTCAGCGGTTTTCCAAGACGGGTTCTACTCGGAACAGGCCTCGTCAGGGTCGACCGAAGAGGTTGAGTCCTCGTGCTCTGCGTCAGGTGCACAAGTTGGCTTCAGAAAACAGATGCAGGAGTGCTGGCAGCCTTGCTAACGAGGTTGCAGCAGTGGGAGAAAAGCTTGTCAGTGCTCAGACCATACGCCGTGCACTGCACCAAGTTGGTCTGCACGGCTGTCGGCTAAGATGGAAGCCTCTTCTGAAGATAGCCCACAAGAAAGCCCGAAAACAGTTTGCTGACGACAACCAGTCCAAGAACATGAACTACTGAAACCATGTTCTGTGGTCCGACGAGACCAAGATAAACTTGTTCGGCTCAGATGGTGTCCAGCATGTGTGGCAGCGCCCTGGTGAGGAGATCCAAGACAAGTGTGTACTGTCTACAGTCAAACATGGTGGCAGCATCATGGTCTGGGGCTGCATGAGTGCTTCTGGTCCTGGGGAGCTGTGCTTCATTGATGGAATGATGGATTCCAACATGTAATGTAACATTCTGAAGCAGAACGTGATGCCAACCCTTCGGGAACTGGGCCGCTAAACAGTTTTCCAACATGATAACGACCCAAAACACACCTCCTAGATGACAACTGCCTTCCTGAAGAGGCTGAAGGTGAAGGTGATGGCGTGGCCAAGTATGTCTCCAGACCTGAATCCCATTGAGCACCTGTGGGGCATCCTCAAGAGGAAGGTGGAGGAGCAGCAGGTGTCCAACATCCACTAGCTCCGTGATGTTGTCATGGAGGAGTGGAAGAGGATCCCAGCATCAACCTGTGCAGCTCTGGTGAATTCCATGCCTCGGAGAATCAAGGCAGTGCTGGACAACAATGGTGGTCACACTAAATATTGACACTATGGACACAATTTGGCATGTTGACGGTGAAGTGTACTCACTTTTGTTGCCAGCTATTTTGGAAATAGTGACTAGTTTGTTCAGTTATTTTAACAGTTCAGTAAATCTACACTACTACACATATTGTACAATGACCACCCTAGAATATATTCAGGTTTCATTTCTGTTACGTTGTCCCTTGAAAAGATATAATAAATTAATTGTCAAAATGTGAGAGGTGTACTCACTTTTGTGAGATACTGTATATATATATATATATATATATATACGTTCTGGACCGACCCATAACCCGTCAGTGCAGATGTTGATGCCAGCGGACATGGGGCTGCTCTATTTATGCACGCAGTTACACTATTCTCTCACTAGATGGCACACCCGGACCAGTTATTGAATATTCACCAGCAAGCCGACCTCGAACACAGTTTACAATATTGGCGAGTTCAGTCTCAACCTTGTTTTTCAAGACTTGCATAAATGAAACTCCTCAGCTAAGACTCCTGTGCAAACTGCTCAATATACTTACCCATACTATCTATCCAGCAATTCCAAAAATGCTCTCATGTGACTGAAAAATTCGTTGTCCTCTGTAGCAACCACTTCATCTATACTGAGCCAGTGGTATTCAAATTAGTAGTTAAGAAAAATCGGTTTTCTGAAGCAAAAATTTCACATGATATTCATACTGTTATTCTTCTATCACATCATTTATCTTCTATCGTTTCCCTCATGCAGAGGTACTTCTGGGCCAGGACGCAAACGGGCGACCATCACAAATCCATAGTAGCCTACCCCTGGACACTTCGTCCGGGGCTACAATTACAGTGATCAGATTAAGGGAAAAAATTTGATTAGCATTTTTTTGCGAATTATTATATCAATTGATTTGCAATTGTTTAGCACATCTGAAAAATGATTAGCAAAAATTAGAAAAAAGTATATCAGATTTTAAATGACAAAAGGATTTTTAATTCTTTCCTAATGGCAAATTACAACTTCAATAGAAATACAACTGCACTCCGAAAGCAAAATAAATTATTTCCAAAAGGCATCAATGTTACCCTGAACAATCATAATTTAATACAGCACACTTCCATTTCCCAATGAAATTTCTGTAAACTACTTGTAACCTGCGGTACAGCTGTCTTATCTACACCTTACTGTAGCATAATGTTGTTTAACACCTGATCAGAGATCTGAAATGATCCATTCCCATTAAAATCCAGTCACACAATGCACTCTCCAACTGAGTCACATTTTGACATCACAAAATCACATCACAAATTTGAATGATCAGAAATCATTGTGCATGTTTTGGGAGACGCCACCAAACTTGCGATTCCCTAAACCACATAGCAATGGGACATAAAAAGTTTTTATGACTTTGATTGGCTCACCGTGATGTTTGGTGGCTGAAGGTACATTTGGGTGTGTAAAAACGTGAAGCGTACATCCAGTCAAGGCGATCCAGAGTTAAAGCTGGAAGGGGAGGTCTGATCCGGAATTACTTCCATTTGGGCAAAAAACAAATCACATCGCTGTAGTATAGCAATGATTACAAAGATTCCTCTTAACTAGCGTCAGCTAGATTGGAAGATGGCTAACGTTATAATCTGAAGAGTAACATAATACGCGATTGCATGCACAACAAGATAATTCATGTAAAACTAGCTATGATATAACAATTCTCAGGCCCGAACTGTCTGTTTGCTCTTTAGATAAAATAAGCTGGTAATCAATGTTGAAAGAGATTGTCTGCGTGCAATGGCGTTGAAAGCGACAAATCAGAGCTATAAAAACTTCTCCAATAGACATCATAACCACTGTAGATTCACTAGCCAGCTAGCTGTACCTAAGCGATTGCCTTTGAACTAACCAGCAAACTAGTTAACGTCCCTAAAATGTGAAAGCTTAATTGGGTCGCGCGAAAGCTCAGATAAGTTCTTGCCTATGACAGCTGGCAAAGTTAGAAGAGTTGGGGCAATAAACAAATCATATCGCCTTGATAAGATGATCATTTACAAAGATTTTCTTTAGTTAAGCGTTAGTTAGCTGACTAGCCAACTAGGTGGATATATCCAAAAACAACGTTTGCGACGGCTCCGGATGGCTCACATAGCTGAGTCCTCCCTTCACGACCAAAGATGATAGAGCGTTTGAGCGTATCAAAGCCTCCCGAGTCCCAAGTGCATGCATGCGCTCCCCAGAAGCTGATTGGTTGGTATGCAAATGAGGAACATCATTTTCCAGCCAATCAAAGTCGTGAAAACTTCTCTTATTGCTACGTGGCTCGGGAATTCGGAAGTTCCCAGGCCAGTGAGTCAGGATCCATGAAATATCATTAAGATTTTTTGAATCGCATTTTTTGCGAAGGGATTGTTATGATGATTTGATGATTAGCATTTCGTCAAAACTGCTGAAATTTGAATCGCATTTTGCGATGCGAATCCGCCTAATCTGATCACTGCAATAATGTCTTTTTGTGATAAAAAAGTAACTATCTAGTTATGATGTGGATCAGTGAATATTAATGGAATGCAGCAGTAGTTGAACAGTACACATGAACGCAGTTTAACCCTTTGAACCCTATAGGCCGGTTTAGCGGCCACGGAGAGAATGTGCAATAGCCCGAAATGCTGGTACATCGGCCTCTGAATGTGTGTCTTTGATCACATGACTTTTGGTTGTCATGTGACCTTGTTTTACAATCAGTTGGTTTCCCCATCACATTAAGCTGCATTTCGGCATAGGTGGGGGGTCATGACCCCTTTATATAATACAGAGTTCTGAGGGTTAATAGTAGTGATGATGCTTGACCGTTGGGTGGATAAGAGTAGAACTGAGCAAGAGTGATGAAACCTAGAAGTGGAAGTGATTTTCTCCTTCACCTCCTTCAATATTGACTGAAAGAAACCGTTTGCAGATAGTCGTGGCCACCATTTTGACTGTCCTATGGTGGAAATAAATAGTTTGTTGAGGCGCTGCCAGTTTTGCAGCCTGTGCTCATTCGGACGGCCTGTCTCTCGTCTGTGAGCCTGTAATTGTGTTGTAACTGTCAGCGCTGGCCATCGTAACAGCACGAGGAGCCGAGCACATCGCCGGTCTCCCTGCGTTCTGTGAAATGGAGTGTGGATTGTGCGGACCATTGCCTTCATTTCCCCGATCCCGCTTAGCGGCCAGGTGTCGGCGAAACTCTCACCAGACGGACAGGAGGCCGAGCAGGAGTGAAGGCACGTCTCTAATTTGGCGTAAAGGTCAAGGGAGGTGTCGTCTGTCCGCTGCCACAGGTCTCTGTGATCCTCCGCTGTTATTTGAAACAGATTTAGGTCATTCTCACCTTGTGTTTTTCACCAATCATAGTGCCAGAGATATTTTGTCCACCCGCCCTTTATATTCATACAGTGATAATGTCACAGTGAAACACATTCTCACTCCGACTCGTCATATAGTGACCCTACCTGACTAAGCGTCGATATACGATGCAAAAGGAGGCTTTTACTATCCTTATTTGAGGCTCACAGTTAGGGTTCGGGTTAAGGGTTAGGGGGTAGGGTTCGTTTTAAACTGGCGTCAAATAAGGACGCCAAAAGCCTCCTTTTGCGTCGTATATTGACGCTTGGTCACGTAACGTCACTATATGACGAGTCGAGATGAGACTGCCCTCTGCCTGTGATTTCATTGGTGCTTATTGTACGCAAGGTATTCCAGTGTGAACTTTATGGACACATAGGCTGGCATGCATGCTTTTTGACTATGTGTATGCTTATGAAAACATCTATGATCTGTTTTTTTTTCTTGACAGATTAGCTAGCTTTTCTTGTCCCTATGGTCTCATATATGGGTCATAGGGTAATACAGTAGGCAGCCATGTTGCTACACATCAAGGGGGTTATGGGTTTAATTCCAGCCTGTGGGTTTCTGTGTGGGATTTGAGCGTTCTTCCCGCCCGCATGTGGGTTTTCTCTCACAGTTAGCCACACGCACGATAGGCTCTGAATAGACCATAATTATTGGTCTCTGAGGGAATGTTCTATGTACGCTGCGATTGACAGGTGATTGTCCAGACTACGTCCCTGCCTGTGGCCTGTAGGGTATCGGGATAGGGTCCAGCCCCTCCGCAACCCTGAGCAGGTTAGATAAAGGATGCTCGGATGGCCTGCTGTAGGTGTTGAATTATGGGAATTTGCTTAAGGCCAAATCCATTGTCACCTTCACAGCTATCATGAAGATATGCTGCATGTGCAACTTACTGTGTTCTCCACACGCTAAGCTAGTTCAGCTCACATGCGTCCAGTGTGCAGACATACTGTACAGTAATTTCAACATACGCTGAAATCAAAATAAAGTTCTTCGTTTGTTTAATTTCGAGTATCCCCATTAAAACCTGTTTAAGTGTATACTCCATAGAAATAACTAAATTTTAGCTATAGCATACTTTCCATGTTTCCTTCCTCCTCTTTGAATACAAATCCAACACAGTTTGGTATACGCGTCACCATTTAATGTCGATCATATCTAGTCCTCTTCATTAGAAAATTTGTCAGGAAAATTAGATTTACTTGGACAAATCATGTAAATGCCTGAGCACCTGTGCCCTTGAGCTAAAGTTACTGAGCATTTACAAGCCTTTATTAGCATCTGGCAAGTAGCAGGAACACAGCCTGCTTCCCGCGCAAGTGATTCTGTGCCATTTACCTTCTGTTCATGGCAGTTAAATAATGCACTGGCCTGGCTGCCTCTCAGGTATCTGTGTAAATACCTTTTGCTTATCGAAGCCTTTGTCTCGCGCCTCGCAGGAAGAGAAATCCATTCAAAAACTCTCTTTGAAATTTACTCAGGTTCCCAAGTTAAATTTCAGGCTCTCTTATATTAAAGAGCTCAAAGACGGGCATAGTACAAAATCACGCACAAAAAAAAAAAAAGAAAAAAGATATGAACAAACTCCCGAACATCTGAGAACTCTTTGGCAATCATGGGTGAGCGAGGACTGTAATTTAGCATGTTTTAACCGCATTTTGCGATAAGATTGGTGCACTGATAAATAGTAAGGTCATCATGACTGAAAAGGGTATGTAGGGACAGGCAAGCAGCGGAGCGGCGAACAGGATGATATCGGTAATGTGCATCGGAGCAAACGAGCTGTTTGGCTGTCCAGCCGTTCATCAACTCGAAGAAGAGAAAGTACCAACACGAGTCGCCACTGTCTGAGTATGAAGGATGAGAGCGGCCTCCCGGTCTGCTTTAGCGAGAGTGTAGAGCTGCCTGGTGTCACCGGTGCTGATAATCATTGGCTCTTGTTGTGTCACCTGGTTGCGTGAAATTAACCCTTAGAGCACTAACTGCAGCTGTTGTTGCTGAACTATGTAACATATCAAAATCAAAGCTGTCGAAAACCTATCACGTGGAGACTTGTTTAAATGAGCTCCCGCAGGGGAGCTCATTTAAACAAGTCACCACATGATAGGTTTTCAACTGCACAGGATAATTAAATATATTATTTTTTTTAGAATTTATTTCACCACTCTAAGGGGTTGATGTGGTAATTTTGTGTTTCTTTGCAAACCCTGGAGATCCTGATTGACGGGATAATTTGCATATTATATTAACAATCCTAACATCTCCTTTGAAACATCCACCTGTAGATTTCAGTTTAGGACTTCAGCTAACTGAGGAGGCTGCAATATCTAATAAACATGCAAATTACAACCAGATTCCCAATTTTTGAAGTTCATCCTTTTGTTTGACGGATAATGCTCCTTAACTACGTATTTCAAAAGAGTGGAAGTTACATAGCGTATATTTAATACAGATTACACATAAAATTGTATTAATTATCTTACCATCTTATCGTATACGTGATTTTTTTTTTCATTTGTGGCTTAATACTGCGAAAGGAAAATTTTGTACAGAGAAATATTTTTGGACTCCACAATTAGTTCCCAAATATAGGCTGTAAAGGAAGTGGATTTCAGTCCAGAGGACATTAGCTTGTCTTGAGTGGAGTCATTGAGAGACTAAAAATTGATTAGTTGCCCACTGAAAGCAACTGGGAGCTCTTACTGACAAGAGCGTGCTCGCTGCTTAATTTGTTTCAGCAGATAATAATAAGACTGCTGCCAGTTCTTTTTGAGTTTTCGTGTTCGCAACGCTCACCACCGCCTGAGCTCAAACGTGTGTTTTTTTTTTTTTTCCTGCGAGGGCCTGTGAGGGACACGTGCACATGTGATGTATGGACTTTTCTCCATAGTGGAGATCAATATCAGCCCTTTAAACAAACACCAGCTGAGAGACTATTAGTGAAAGCTATTTCAACAGGTGTGTGGTGGATTAATACACAAAAACTGTATTGCGTTCCCTGCACTTCTCCATGCTAAATATGTGGAAAAGCGCCCTGGAGATACGCTAATGCCCCTGCGTATCCCCTAACATTGACCTGTCTTCCTCTCTTTCAAAACTACTCCTTGCATTACAAGCTGTGATAACTCCTTGGACTGACAAGGTTTTTGCTTGATTTGAAGGAATTTTACCTTTTGGTCCCTTCTGATATTTAGCCAATTAGCCAAAGGTATCACGTGTGTTTTACTTGCCTCTTGAGCAGGGTTTCAACCGAAGATTTTTTGGTATCATACCCTTTGATCTGGAAAGTGACCAGTACGGACTAGTTCCTAAATCGTAAGAGCTGATTTCGGTTTTCATTGCAGACAGTACTCTAAAATGGTTACTGGATAGTAACAGCCGTGTCAACCAAGTTCCTTAGTCAAGCAAGTGTGATTCACTGTTGATCAATCGAAGGACTGCAGTGTTTCCAGCTCCACCTTTTGTGTGGTAGGTCCTTCAACAGAAAGGTAAACAGTAACAAAAAAATCCTGTTTTTCTCATAACCTGACCGACCCTCCGTAAAATCCGAGACTCGAATGTTTTTTGACCTCTGTTCAAAAATAAAATTAACAAATACTGATCCGACTCCATTCCTCCTTGTGCAACATCTGAATTTTGCCTTTTCTTTCAGGTGCGCCAAATGCACTAAGTAATTTGGAAAAAATAGTGCCACGGGTGCTGTAGCTTGGTTTATTTCCGGCTTTAGTGTTATGTAAGCTCGAGTGGTCGTTTTTTTATGCTCGGGTCCAACATTGAGAAAATGAAGACACCTTTTCTGATTTGTGTAGGAAAAAAAAAAAAAAAGCAAAATTTAGGTCATGGTTTGATGTTTCATCGTGACGTGTTTTTGCAGCTCAGAGCTCTTTTCGTAGTGCAGCTTCTTTGAAATATCAAGCCCCATACACCAGACCACTGTACCCAGCATTATGTACTGAGGAGATAACCAGTTGGCTATTGGGCTTAAGTGTGTTGCTCAAGGGAGTAGTATTGTTGCAAATTAGCGGCTAAGCTTTTTATTGTGTCTCCCCGACGACGATAGTCAGGACATACTATGGTTTAGTTCCGGGGCCGCCGCCGCCGCAGAGATTTTCTGTTCCAGGCTCTGGAGGCTTCAAGGTTTATAGGATTTTTCTCTCAATTTGCGTAGTCAAAGATGTTTATTTGGCAATGCTCAGGATCAATTCTCGGCAATTTCCAACATCCAATATGACCGCCGGCGGCCATTTTGTTGAATTTTTTTTTTTTTTGCAGATTTTGTGTTTTCTGCTCATTTTGAGCCTCATTTACATATATATATATATATACACGTATACACGCATGTTAATGTCATAGCAAGAGTAAAAACGGTAACATTGCGGTTGTAAAAATTTGCAAATGATCTCTCATGGGGATCGGGGAGATACACGACTCGGTCCCTGTGGCGACCGAGTTATCTAGTTTTGATGTCCTCAAAAGTATGTGTGTACGAAGTTTCATTCCAGCTGCTTTCAAATGCTCTCCAGCATGATGTAGTGCAATTTTAAATATGGCCGACTGGCGGCCATGTTCGTTGTCGAGTTTTGAGGCCTTGAACAAACTTTAATCTGTACATGTACCTCCTCACCAAATTTCACATTGATCCCTTCAGTGGTTTGGCAGAAGAATACTGAAGTTGACGCAGACGCTGATGCCGCTGCGTGATCCCATGAGCTCGCTTTGGTCCATTGGACCAAGTGTAAAAAAAAAAAAAAAAAGAAAAAACAGAAGCGGCGCAGTGATGGGGAGTGTTTCTGATGAAACTGAACGGAACGGGCTAAATTCATTTCCTGTACTTGACAGTAGATGGTACAATGTTGCTCACGAAGATGGCGAGAATCCAGCCTACAGGGCGGTAATTTTATTGACAATAATAAACCAAAGGACAATAGACTTTGTGAGCCTTAATATCCCTAGGGGAATTAAGCCACTATCACATCGTTGAGTAAGAGTAGCGTCCAGAGCGAGGTTTTCCTGGAGGGAGCGTAAATTCGGTATTCATCTGTCTCTTTACCTTCAGACTCTGATAGAAAAATAGAGAGAGAACAGCGGTTTGTAAGGCATTTGCAAAACACACTCTCAGCCAACCTCTTCTCGTCTGCGGTCTTGCTGGCTTTATATTGAGCCTTAGTTCGCCGCAGATGAGGATCAGGTGCGTGGCCTCGTGCGGAGTGCACTAGGAGAGTTCTCGCACGCCTGGCCGCAAGTGGCGGGAGCTCTCCGACGTACGGAGGCCGCCATGGGTGCTGAACGGAATCCCGGCCGACATGCGCTTTCTGCGGTGCTGAATGAGGGAGACCATAAGGGGAGGGGAATTAATGGCTTCGGGCAGTGTGACGTGGATAGTGGGTGTGCCTGTCGATCTTATCGCCACACACCCTAAAATGAAGATATATGTAGCTTTGCCAAATACACTGAAAAAGCCCAGAATTGGGAGAATGGGACTGAGTGGTAAGCATCATATTGCATTGCCCTGCTAATCTGCACCGACAGATGCAGAGGGCAACTGGATACAGGCAGACCACCAAACTGAACTGTGTAAAGTTCTCTGAACTGTGCCGTCTCATCCTGATCAGAAACGGTGTTACTCCTGATTGCTTTGCTAAATGGGAGGTTGGGCCTGAATGACTATTTAACAACCAGGATGTTGCGTCTTAATTCCCCTTCGAGTGAAATTTTTAGGCAACTTGCGACTTTAGCGTTGAAATGATGTCATTATTGTCAGGGTATGTTTTCAGACCTGAACCTGAAAATGAAAGTGATTAACTACACGAATAGATTCCCCTTAATTAGTTTTCAACAGTCTTATCAGCTCAAACCATCTCACTGCAACATTATTTTCAATTTGTTTTTCAGGGATTGATCTGCCAGGTAATATTAGCATGGCGTTTAGAAAACCATGCTTCGCTTTTTTTTTTTTTCTTACATTTCGCTCTGAATAGGCTACCACACTGTGCAAAACCAAATTTAATTCCACATATAATAAGGCTGCGCTTTTAAAAAAGATATCCGAAGGAGAAACTGATCTATCATGGTCATTTTAATTCTGTTTAGGGTGTCTCATGATCCAGGATAAATTCTTGAAAGGATAGAGATTAAAAACAGGCTTAAAAAATTCTTTTAAAAAATCCAACTCACTGACCCTACCTTTAAATCTTGCCATTACTGGAAACACAGGATTTTTTTTTTTTTTTTTGGCCCAACAACAGGTGTGACAGATTGGAACGGTTCTTTTGTTACCATCCACAACTTTTGGCAGAGGAACTGCTTAAGTGTTCTAATGAGTAATGAACTGAACTGGGCTAGACCGGGCTGCTTGGCAGGAACAAGGCTTTGGAATAACATCTTGTTTTCGCATTTTTTTTGTGCCTTTGTACCTTTTGGCCCGTTCTGAGGACAGGTGTGGCTGTCATTACACGTGACAGCCAATCGCCTGGTGTTGATAAAAAGTCAGCTCATCATACTAACATTATCACATGAAGCCCTGGTTCCTCTACCCGCCTGCTCGCTTATTCTCATTATTAATTTAAAGTCTAATTGGAAAACTTGATTTTTACATGCCTTTAATTACTTTCTTGCCTTTCATGTCCATGAGTGAGCTATCCCTGAAGCTAAACTAGCATTACGGTCAAATCGCGCATTTCACACAATTAGCTTTAGTCAAACACTGCTATTTTTCAAACACGGAGAATTAAGTGGTGCTCATCTATATCTTACATGTCTCTCATTTGCATATTTTAATAAAGCTACTCAACACAAAGAGAGGGCTGATTATGCTCTCCATTGATGTCTGTTGGCTGGCATGTAAATGACTGAGTTCCACTATGGTGTCCATTTGCAACTGAGATCAGTGAATTTGAATCATGAAAAAAAAAATCACAAGCGAGGGTTAACAGCTGAAGAGTGAGGCATGCTGGGAAATAGAGGACTGTGCTTAGAGAAGTGCAGAGGCACAGAGAGTCGATTTTAGAGATACAATCGGCTATGTTTCTACCTCAGTTGTGGTTTAAATATGTAGATTTCTCTTAAATTCAGAAGATACACATGGCTTGTATCAGCACTCGTTAAGCACTGGTTTCTGAGAATTAGGCCTAAGTCAGTTGCTGCATCCGATTTCTCTGAAGAGCAAGGGCCCGTCCTTTATAACAGACTTGAAGTGGAAATATTCTTTTCCAGCAGCCATGGCAAGCAACGTCGAATTTCATGAAGGAAAGGAGGTAATTGGCTCCTTAGTTGCTTCCTTTCAGCGAGGAAACAGAAGACCAACCTCGAAAGACAGGAAAGATCGAATATGGACCTCAGTCCTTTGCTGCTGTAGCGATTAGAAATGCCATTCGGTCCCATAGTTTTCTGATAAACAGCGAAGGCTATCTTTGCCATCGAGCGCAGGACGTCTTGAAGAAAAGGACATTCGATTTTTCTTAAACATGCACAAGGTACCTTTAAAATCTCCCTGCAACTTTCCCTTCTCCTGTGTTTTCTTATGAGGTCAAGAAAAAGTGGAGAGGAAAGGAGAAAGGCCGCCGATTCAAGAGAATTCAGTTGCAGCCAGAGTCTATATTGTGTCAAGAGGCACACTGAGACTCCCCCATTGGTCTGTTGAACCCAGAGTGGTCGAATCACTTCGGCTTCTGAAGATCAGATGGAGCAACTCCTCTCATTCCTTCTAGAAACCTCTCCCGTTACAACTCTTTGAACACCCTGTTTTTGAAGCTGCCTTTATTCTGCAGTCGAGAACCCTGGTCATGTGACTTAGTACTGGAGTGGGCTGTCCAGCCCTGTTGTTATGCCTCCCCCCCGAAGGGAGAGGGGAGACATATTGTTTTAGGCTCGCCTCCCATTCGCATTCGTGTTCGTGTTCCCACTTCGTTTCTGGAATGTAACTCCAAAACCGTGCACATGATCTTAACGAAACTTTGCACACTTACTACTCAGGTCCTGAAGTGGTGCCTTGTGTATGTCCCTGTCTGTCTGTCCATCCGGATGTGATCAATTCTTGTCCGGAGCATAACTCCTACACCGTTTACAAGATCTTAATGAAACTTTGCATACTTACTACTCAGGTCCTGCAGTAGTGCCTTTTGGTATGTGCCTGTCTGTCAGTCCGTCTGACCATCTGTCTGATGGGTTAGACAGGGAAGGGGACCGGGGGGTAAAGGTATGTTTTTACGAGTAAAAACACATTCTAGTTGGGGATTTGCCATCATTTCACAGTTTCCCTCCCAACCCTAGCGAATCACACCACATACAACAGCTATAGATTACCTTGAGATTCTGATGAGCTGAATTTCAGGAGTTCTGAATTTGAATGGAAATGGGCAGGACAGTTGATCTCTAGAAACAGAGTTGGACAGCTCTGTACTGGAAGGAGTAAGGAAGGTGAATTTTGCGTGGAGGGCCAGCGGGGGGGGATGTGATCCACATCAGGGCCGTTCTGGCCCGGGGGCCAGGGGTCTTTCAACAGTTCTGCTGCCGCAGACGACAGGAATCAGTCTGTCTCAGAGCGCAGTCACTGCTGGGGTGTGTATGCGCTGAAAAGAGCTCCACAGGAGCCCATGAGAAGCTCCTTGCCACTTCTCGCTCTATGTCCTGTTGGGATACACAGTACTCCGCACCAACACGACAACCGCCAGCTCCTACTCGCAACAGCACAGCCATGGTCAAACTGGCACAATCTGATATTGCCGTGTAAGTGTTGTTTCGGGATCAATAACATAAATGTTCTTCCTGGAGTAGCATTATAGTCCACCATATAGCAGCTCTGCTATGACAATGTCATAAAACCACGGAGGCTTTACGACTGTGCGTCACATTCAGCCAGCAAGGGCCTTTGACTATCTGTACAAACCAGCAAAATCCCAAAGGTGAGCAATTTAAGAGAGAAAGTGACTTGTCAATTGCATAAAATTCACAAGGCTAAAACTACTTTGGCTTCCCTGGATAACGAGCATCTTTAAAAGACTCTGCTCGTCTGCATGAAAAGCTTGCTAACATTAGCCAGCTAGAATTAGACAACAAAATACATGACAGTTGTAAGCCCAGCATAGAGATATCAGAGCTGCTATTCACTGATGGACGATAACGTAAACCCTGGCGAGCACTATTTTGTTGGTCCCGGAATAACACTAACACGGCGATATCAAATTGTGTGTCGCACTGTGTCACTCTTACAGAGGTATTGCTTCACTGTTGCATTGTGGGAGGATTTTCTGAGAACTTCATCGAGGCCTGGGGGAACACTCTTGTGCTGGGAGATGGCAAATATGATTTTAACTTTTCATTCGGGAGGTAATGAGGTCGTGAATGAGAGAACTGGGGCAGAGACTATGTTAATTTTAAAGAACTTGCCAACCTTTGTGTAATGCGCTTTTTTTTTCCAATGGAAGAATATTTCTACTTTACAGGAAAAATATCTGTGATTATGAGAGCAGAAAAACTGCTGTCATGCCAGCACAAAAACAGTGTCAGAGTAGCTATATAGCACCCCTTAGTGATTAAAAGCTAACGCTGCATGTTCTGTCCTCTTGACGTTGTCATACTCATATGTTTTAAGACATCATATGAACATGATCTGTTTGGGGATGTTCTGTACCATATAATCTCCGTGTAAAATTACAGATGAAAGATGATTATAAATGAAAAGGAACTTCCATCATTATAAAACTGCTTAAGCAGCTGTTCATTCTCACAGACCAATTACACTGTAATATATTTCAGGATGGTTAAACTTGGACGCGACAGTTCACTGGCTGCCTTAAAATTGTGCGTCAACTAAACCAAATGTGATTTACGCAAGTTGAAAATGAGCTTTGTATCAGCTCACAGTTGGTCAAGACAATGGATAACTTTTATGTCAAACGTTTGAAAACTTATTAGCTTGAGTTCAACATCTAAAACTTGTCATGACAAGTGATGTTACAGAAACAAAATAAGTTCATGGGGCTATGGGGCTTTAATGGGGCTATCATGTTCGGGTATATTCAGGTATAAGATCAAGTTCAGGTAGATAAACAAGATGTGACATTACTGCCCAGGAGAAGGGGCTCCCTTGCCCAGGATATTAGCGTTTTTTCTGGGACATTGACGACCTGTCGCTCAGGGACAAGCACATTAAATAATGGAGGGACAGATGATGATCTCTTACAGGTATCAGGGCGCTCAGGATTTAATCTGAGAAACACAAACTTTCCTGGAGACTTACGACGCGTGTGCTGAACATGAAAAATCCATGTCCCAAATGTAAAATTCCTCTCCAGGGTTTTGCTCCAAATCTCCTTGACTTGCTCGCTAACAGCTATTCAACCTGGAAGTAGAGCTGATGAGTTAAATCAGCTGACTGGGGTCACGGGTGGAACAAAGACCTGGCAGCACTTCTACATTTCAAGCCCTGGTCTGTGCACCCCTGGCCTCCGTCTCTCTGCTTACCGCTGATATTAAAACTCCAGATCCACATAATGTCCCTTAGTCCGTTCAGTATTTTGTTCCAACCACCTTGACTTACATATTAATGCGATTCTTTAGCCTGAAATCATCTTACTGGGTTTATGGGGAAAGATACACATGACGGGACTTTTACTGTCTGACTGCAGGGGTTTCCTCCTTTGTTTCGCTGCTCTAACCCACCCCCATCTTCCTATTTTTCGTAGGTATGGCGATATGGTTCCCAAAACTATCGTGGGGAAGGTTTTCGGGTCAATCTGCTCGCTGAGCGGAGTTCTGGTCATCGCCCTGCCCGTGCCAGTCATCGTCTCCAACTTCAGCCGGATCTACCACCAGAGTCAGCGAGCCGAGAAACGTCGCGCACAGAAGGTACCGCAGTGCGTCGCCATGTCGAATCGTGACTGTGACAACCACCAGGTCCCCCTCGCAACTAAAGGCACAGCCGCTGTCAAACTGTGTTCAAAAACTGCCAGCCAGAGTCAGATTTGACTGTAAAATGCTGAGACATGAAAAAAGAATATGATCACATTTAATGACATACATTGCAGGATTTTCACTGTCTAAATATGTCAAAAATAACCGAGGTCAGCCATTGTAATCATGCATTGGCCAACAGTGTATCGCCTCCGTGTGATAGCTTGCTTTTCTAACTTTAATACAAAAAGTGTTTGTGATGTTTCTGGGTATAAACCTTTAGTAATTCTGGATTCCATTTGAAAAGCATGCGGCCAATAACAGGTGATGCGCAAGGGGAGGTGCCTAAAGATTGGCTTCTCCATTAGCTAGACCGAGGACAGATAGCCTAGCATTAGCAAGGGAAGACACTGAGCATAGTATGCTCACAAAAGTCTCATGTAACTTTAGGCTCCTTGAGTATTTTCTGAGAAAACTGGTCTCTTCTGAGATGTAGAATCCTGAATGTTGAATGTGGGTGAAATTGGATGCCTGTTTCAAAAAAGTCCAGAACATGCGAGAGCTGTACCCATGTTTTGCTAGCTTTAGCCCTCTGAAGGGTTAAAGCATTTAAAAAGCGTGTTTAGCCCTGGTTTGATTAATGAATCGGCTCCTGCTGAGCGCTTTACTAGGCCTTGAGAGCGGAGTTGTGACTCCACAGACAGAACGGTTACCGTGGCGCCTCTGGATTCCCGCGGAGCATTAATTTCACCCCCAGGGGCGCACAGATCCCCGAGCATGTGAAGCGCACTGTAACGCAGAATGCTCACGTGGGTCCTGCACACCATACCGTCACTCATGACCTCCGTACCGCACATGCTCCAATGTTCACACTTTTCGTTCAAGCTGTCAGCGAGGTCATTGAACTCGAGAAGGAAGCAAATACTTATCACACGGTTTGTTTATCTGTGTGTGTGTGCGTGCGTGTGTGTGTGTGTGTGTGTGTGTGTGTGTGCCCTGCGGTATGTAAACTGTCCGTGAAGCGTTCTCTCTCCAGGGCTGCCCGTAATTGGATACGCAGACCCCCTTCGTAACGCCAGCTCCGTGCGTTAAACTGCGCGTAATGAACGTGGAGTCGTCTGCTTGAGGGGAGAGAGGGACAAGAATGTTCCGGATGACGGGTCCCTCTGCGTCTTCAGTCGGAGTCAGATCCGTACCGGGGAGCCCTTGTCCTCCGAGGCTTCCCAAGAATGTGCTTTTTTTTTTTTTTTTTTTTTTTCCAAGACGATGCAATAGTCACACGATAATCCGCTGTTTGCTCAAGGCTCTTAATTTAGAATGGTCAAAGTCAACAGCATATACACGGGGGGTACAGTGGGAAGTGGGCTCGGGTAAAAAAAAGAAAAGAAGATAACAAAAAAAGGATGGCTGTATTTCGTCCTGCCTTCGCATCCAGGAGCGAAACTGCAAAACCAGCGTGCAGAACGCGCCCAAAAATAACAGTCTGTTTTTCCAGTCATTGGGGGGGTGGGGGGAGTCTCCAGTGAAGAAGAGAACCCGCAAAGTTACGGGAGGTTAGCGATACAGTGCACGAGGGTTTGAGCGTAAAGAAAAGGTCAGAGTGGCAGACGGGACGCTTTCGGTTTTGGGCGGGGGGGGCTTCAGGGGACCGCCATTTTAAACCAGGAGTTTGACCTTTGACCTCTGTCCTGTGATCAGTAGCACGCTCGGAGGAAATGGCAGAAGTAGGATTAACCAATCAGAGACTACTGCGTGCTTGTGAGAAAGATATCACTGTAGATCCTGTCTGACTGTGAATAAAGTTGATGCTGTACTTGGGTGAACCATTAGCACTTGCACAAGTATTTGCTCATCTTTTATGAGTCGTAATGTGATGCCAGTTTCTGCGTTGTCTACCACACGTCTTTAATAGCTTAGGATTTTCATCTAAGTGTCAGGTGACTTTTGGGCCAATGAAATCGAAGATACATGTCACGCTCTGCAGAAACTATTTAGAGAGTCTGAAGGAAGGAAAATTTATATTTACCTCGAGTTGCGCAGTGCTGCCTGCAAATTCTATGATGATGATGATATCGTAACCAGGAATTCTGAGAAATTTCGAAAGCCGTTCTTTGCAGAGCCTGGATTGTTTGAAAATGTGTCACTTTCTGTGATTAAAAATAAATGCAAGTGTTCCAGTTTTCCTTTTATTTTTGGAGCTGGTGAACTGGCGATGCAGTGCGAGTATGTAGAAAGCATTTGTGAGGCTGGGGAAAGGTGTTGATTTTACTGAGTCTCCGAGGCCACTCGCACCGCAGACTGGCTTCCCTGCAAGGTGTCTCGCTCACTTAACAAACACAATAGCGCAGCCAGTGGGTTTGAGTGCTTCTGTATTCCGCGTTAGCGGGGAAGTGAGATTAACGTGCCACGTTGTGACACAGCTTTATTCTTACCTGACTCCTATAGCCACAGTGAGCAGGTAAAACACAAATTAGACAGCTACACGCAGCAGGAGGCTAAAGACTCGTGTGTTTGTTCAAAACAGAAAACCAGGCTCGCTAGAATTCACGCAGCGAAGAGAGGCGGCGCTAACGCCTATTTGCAATACAAACGCAACGGGTTCCCGGGTGACTCACCGGAGCAGGTAAACGGACCGAAACCCATGCCGGGCTCGGGCCAGAACTCGCCAGCCTGGTGCATGCGCCCAAAAGTCACCCCCCCCGCTCCCTGCCCTCCCCTGCTCTTTCACCCCGCACCCCGCAGAAGGGGGGGGGCCTGTTTGGGCTTGGTTCGGGAATGCAGGTCTGCCCACCCCCTCCATACGAGCGCTTGCGTGGTGTCTCTTCCTCTCAAGTGGCAAAGTGACTGACTGCAGCATCGACTTCCGCACCAATCGCCTCATAACCAGAGTGACTGCACCAGCCTATTGCGGGCCGGCGTATTGTGCCACATGACTCATCGTATCCAATCAAAACACCGCATGTAGCTTGGTTGGCCTGAGGAGGGGGGAGGGGAGGGGGGGCGTTGGGAAGGGGTGATTTGTGACCCCCCACGACCCCGTCTCCCCTTTTTAACGTTTCAGTGCAACCCCATCTCTCTCCTCTCACTCCCTCTCTCTCTCCCCCCTGCATATCTGTCTTTCCCTCTCTCTCATTCCTCTCACTCTCTCAATCTCTATCCCCTGCGTATCCTTCTATTCTGTCTCTCTTTCTCTCTCCCTTTCACTTTTTATCCTCTCTCTTTCTGTCGCTCCCTCTCTTTTTTGTTCTCTCTCTTTCTCTCTCTCCCCCTCACTCTCTCTCCGTCTCACCCTCTTTTTACCCAATCTCTCTCCTTTTTCTCTCTCTCTCTCTCTCTCTGCTCTGTGTTCATGTACTTTGATTAACCTGCATTTTTGGCCCATCTGACGGAGCTGCTGTGGACTGGCTGTCGCGTCGTGTCTCTGTCCTCTGCACTCCGTCTCATCCGACAGCATCGTGGCTCCCATCACATGGAGGAATGGCTCTGTCATGACTGCATGCTCTCCCGGGCCCGAATCCACACAATGCAGTGAGCCTGTCGGGTGGACCGTACCCAAACATCACAGGAGGCTGTAGATAAACTCGCCCTCCGGAGGACCGGAGACAGGTTTGGTTGAATTAGCTGAGGGTGTCGTAAATTACACCGGAATATCAGGAATCGTTTCTGTTTGCAGGGAGTTGCTGATATGAAAAAGGTTCTATTGCTGCTCTCCATTGAAAAACCCTTCCTTGCTCTTACCATAGTACCGTAACCATAAATAATTCAGCTTTGTCGCAGTACGTGTGAATGTATTTATGTCACATGTGCTCTGTAAGAGTCATTTAAGGCAAACATGCACCATTTTGCTGTATATAGAGTCCTGTATCTTTGGTGCGCAGTCAAAGAACTGTTTTGCCTGGAAAAGAACCTTTGAACTAGGTTGGGTTCTTTGTGGATTTACAGGGTGCTTTAGGGAACGGTTCTTCCGGGAATGTAGTGCACCCCTGGGGAGTTAGAGTCCTGGGGTAGTTCAGTGCTAGAATGCTCTCTCGTTTGCAGCTAAACTCAGACTTTATGGGCTTGCTATGCCTGTTTTTGGATGCTTAGATTCTTAATTCTAGTGTAGGTTCATGCTAACATGCACACAGCCACAGTGGCTAATTTATAGTCGCAGTCGACACCCTGTGCTGTAATGCTCGGGTGTCACCGATTAAATGTGTTTTAAATGTCAGTGAGAATTTGTACTGAAGTAAAGGTTATAATAATAATGTATTATAAGTTCTAATAATAGCCTTCAATGTGGATTATAACCCACACTTCTTGTGCAGGAGTTTGCGGTAATACAAGCTCTTTTTCACTCTCTCTCTCTCTCATTGATGCACACATTCCCTTTCCACTTTTCTGGCACTAAAAGACCCCCTGCGGTTCTGAAATGGCACTCTTACATTGGCCACAAGCTTCGAGAGCTTGTTTCATAAACACCCAGTGGCCGTGTAGATGGATTTCATGCCACTTGCATGTGGCTGGCCACACAGATCCCGGGCAGACATGTTTTTTACAGTGTTAACAAGCAAAAAGGGACTTTATTGGTTATCTTTTCAGACACGGTTCCATCTCATGAGGGAATGAGCTGTTTCCCCCCGTTATAGCCCTGCATGCGTTGGCAGAATTTCTCCTTGTAACTGGGAAAGAATTAAGTCCATGTGATAGCATTCAAGCCAGATTCTCCATTCATTGAAGTAATTTAAAGAGTTCTTGGTGGACTTACCAGCTAGTCTCTTATTTTGGCTGTGGAACTGCAAATTTTGCGCCGAAAAATATTATTTTTCCTCCGGATGTGATCACGTTTGTCAAGTGGTTGTTTATTAATCCAAAAATCTGAGTCAGTGTGGAAAGAGTTTTTTAATGGAAAGTAGAAAATCGAGTTTATTGAGGTGCCATTGACTTTTTAGGTGACATTTTGATGATGGGATAACATTCGCTTCAAATTGGCTTTTCTGCTATTTACATTGCAAAGATTCGGAGGTCCACTGGCTAATTAACTGCATTGTGTTGAATCTGGCCCTTTGAGTCACTGCTATGAAGAAAATAAAACATAGTTTTCATGGTTAAAACTAGTCTGTGATACTCTCATGTAAGAGATGCATTATATGTACATTAAAGGGAATTTCCCATCTGTACTACGTCCCCTTCTGGTTGTGTTGTAAAAATTGGTGTTTTGATTGAACTTGATCAGAATCCAGACAGAACCAGTTTTAACCATGAGTGAATTGCCAAAGACTGCAGGCATGTGTACAAGAGAGAGCTACCCAATGACATTCTCACGAGGCTTCTGTGACATCATAGTGGAGTTGCTGAGGTTTTGTGAGAAAGTGGGTGGGGCTCAGTGCTCTCTCTGGTCCCTGCCATTGGCCCCCTGTGACTAACCCCGCCCCTGTCCTGTGGCTCTGTTTCCTGAAGACCTCAAAGGAAGCGGGTCAAGCCCAGATCACCAGGGTCAACCCCATCTTCGAGACGCAACACCATCACCTGCTACACTGCCTGGAGAAGACTACGGTAAGAGCAGTGTGTGTGTGTGTGTGTGTGTGTGTGCATGAGAGTGTGTGTATCCATGTGTCACTTAGCATGTGTATATCAGCAAGTCGGTTCGAGTGTGCGTATCAGTGTATCAATCAGAATGTGTGTCTGTGGGTATTGTTAGTGTGTATATCAGTTTGTCAGTTATAGTGTGTGTATCAGTGTGTCTCTCAGAGTGTGTGTATCAGTGTGTCAATTAGTGTGTGTGTGTATTATTGTATGTTGTGTATCAATGTGTCAGTTAGAGAGTGTGTATCAGCGTCAGTTAGAGTGTGTGTATCAGTGTGTCAGGTAGAGAGTGTACATCAGTGCGTCAGTTAAAGTTTGTGTATCTCTTTGTGTATCTGTACTTCTGCCTGCCTCTGTACTCCCAACCCATTGACGGTCCCTGTGCAGTATGGAGTTACCTGCCGCTCTGCTGACGCTCGGCTCATCACACGATTCTCTCTCTATTCTCACCGTCTGTGCCTGAGCTGGAGGCTCCTTCAGCGGAGCCGCTGCCCCCCAGAGGAGCTCCACAGAACAGGGGCTCAGCAGGCCTGACACACACTTAATTACTGCTGTCACACCCTCCTGCCATGAGAGTTCGGGCATCTTTACTTCTGTGTGATTTTCATTCCGTCCTGAGACACGTCTCTCGCGATCAGGGCATCTGCTCAAACTCAGAGCGTCTCCGTAATCTGCTAAAAACCGCCAGCGCAGAAAATAACGAGCTCTAGCTGTTCACTCAAATGGCCTCAAGGACTAGAGGCTGTTACGTCACCATGATTGTGCGTCTTTTTGCGTCTGTGCATATATGTACCTACTTGTTATTGGGCGTGCGTGTACTTGTATGTGTGACTGACTGCACATCTGAGTGTGTCAGTGTGCGTGTGTGCATGTACAGTATGTGGGTACAAGTGTACCTGTGCGCATGTGTGTGGATGAACACGTGTGACAGTGTGTGCTTGAGCAAGTGTGCGTTTTTGTTGGCGAGTGTGTTTGCTTGTATTTGTGGGTGTGCATACGCCTGAAGGTGCACACGCGCGTATGAATGAGTGTGTCAGTGATTGTATGTGCGTGTGTGTGTGTGTGTGTGTGTGTTTGTATAGGTGTGTGTGTTTGTGTGAGTGTATGTGTTCATGCGTGTGTGTGTGCTGTTTATATGTGTGCGCGCGTGTGTGTGTGTGTGCATGGATGTGTGTGTGTGTGCGCGCGCATGTGTGTGTGCTGTTTGTGTGCCTTTGTGCACTTGTGAGTTTGTATGGGTGTGTGAGTATGTGTGTATGCATGTGTTCTGTGCGTGTTTGTGCTGTGTGTTTGTGTATGCGCGTATGTGTACGTGCGTATGCACGTGTCTCTGCACCTGTGTGTGTGTCTGTGTGTGCTTGTGTGCATATGTGTGTTTGTTCTTCAGCCAAACCAGTGCCTTCGGTGAATTGTTTGATTTCCCTTAGCAGAGCCTGTACCTCTCAGGCCACCTTCTATTTCACTGTTGATGGGGGTCGCAGGGGTCAGAGTGTGTGCCGCATACTCGTATATAACTAAAGTCCCTGCTGTACTGGGTCCCCCTACTTCATCAAAATCACTGCAGCGCTGTAGATTTCTGAGGACTCTCCGGTCCCAACACTCAGTCTGTCAGACTACAGTAGGGACACCAGCATGCTTCTTTGCATTAGCGTGCTGTTTATTTTTGCACGTGTTCCTGAGCATGAATATTATTAGCATGGTTCTTTAACTGAAGACACCTCAACACAAATATCAGTACCATTCTTCAATTGAGCCGAGACATTACTATGGTCACAGGCCTGAATTGGTACATTAGGATTGCTCCTTTCCTCAACAGAAACATTTGTACACCTCATTAACTGAACAAGGACAATATCACTGTCCTCCGTATGAACACAAACAGTAGTATTGCTCTTTAAATGAAGAGAAGCATCGTTACTGTTTTTACATTAGCACAAACGTTAGTATTGTTTTTGCACGTAATGGGAAAAAAATGCTCTTTACCAAAATGGAAATGTCTTTTTGGGGCAGAATCATTATTTTAGCTTCTTATGGGTAAGGAAACGTTAGCACTGTTTTTTACGTGGATGCAGACATCAATATCGCTTATTGCCTGAACTGGAACTTTAGTGCACATCTCTGGCTATTATCTGAGACCTCCCCGGGTGACTGAATGGTGGCTCAGCACTCAAGCACAGACAGCAGTGAACATTTTACACAGTTCATTGAAGCAGGATTCAGGGTCAGATGGTCCAGGTCAAACGCCATAGGTAAGTTTGCGGTGCAGAATCACTGGCCAGTACTTGTTGTTGTGTAACAGGCCAAAAATCCAGAAACCAGCCAGGCAAGCCCCCGTACAGGAATGCGGGCAGAATCCAAAACCCGTAATCATAAAAAGTTGTAGCCAAACGTTAATTGACATAGAGGGCAATCTAAACTCGATACTCATCAAGTATAAACTTGGAAAAATGCTCAAAGGTGAGAGGACTGGGATAAACTTGCAAAGAAAGGAGAGAAAACAGAGCTTGAATGGAGGAGAAGGTGATTCAGGAAATGGAAGATGGGTGGAGGGGAAGCAGGAGAGAGGAGAAATGGGTGTGACGGCAAACAAGGGAGCGAGAGACAAGAACTGAACAGAGCCGGGCAGGTGTGAGAAGAGGAAAAGGCAGGAAAAACAGAGACACGTGGAAAACAGAGGAAAGAGAAAAGGTAAAGAAACAGAATAAACATAACTGAAACAAAACAGCGAAAATTAACAGAAATAACGTAACCAACACTGACACCAAGAGCAGCAGTGCAAACATTGCAATCCCTCCCTGTATTTTCAGAGTTTGAAAGAGCAAACACACAATGACATATCCTCATATTGTTCTTAGCCGTTTCCTTTGAGGATTAAGCTATGTCAATCTCCACTCCCAGCTTCTGTCAGCGACCCATACAGATGTCTCGTGACACACATGCTAGCACATACAAATCCTCATAATATTTGCATGTATTCAGGTCAGTTGGATTCACAATAAAGACTAAATTGTGTCAACATTATGTACCCCTTTGGCGTGCCCGAAAATTAGGTCAAAATTTGAGCTATGACCTTAACGTCAAATAGGCTTCTGGAGATGCCCAATGTGCGTAACTTGCTGAAATCTGAGGGCTTTCCCTACAATGGTTCACCAGCTAGAGCAGTAACAATCAATATGAAGACGGACAGAGATTGGCAAGAATCCCCAAGAGGGTAAAAAACCAACTCGCGCAGGCAAAGAAACACTTAAAATGCTGGGCACATTCAGGTGAATCGAATGCACAATGCATTAAAAAGAGAAACGAGGCACAGGCACACAAACCGTGTCCTCATAAGGAGGCACAAGTGCCGATGAATGAAGTTCATGTGAAGGTAAACTGACGTATGCAGTGGCTTACACACATGCACACTCCTCATTAGGTCTTTGGGTATTCAAGGGAATTGGAATCTTAATGCAGAAAAAACATTTCGCTCTCACACGAACAAACTAGACATTAACACACACGCACTCACATACACATAATTTCACAGAGAGATGGTAACATGAAAGAGAAGGGTGACCAGAAATGAAAGTGTAAATGAAGGAGTGAAATAAAGAGAGGGAGCACACACACAGAGTAAGGGCGGGGGCTCGCGACGGCATCCAGCAGTGCGTCAGCTTTCACAGATATTTTACAAGGCTCGATAAACCCCGCTACAGCGAGCTGGGTTATTTTCTGGGCGCTTGCATCACGTCTTGTGCTGTATGCGTCATTCAGTGGCGTTACCGAGTGATCGACGCATTTCAAAGAGTACAGACTGAGCATGTGCGGTGCGGCCCACTCTCCCGCAGCTGGCACAAAGGCAATGCAGGACTGCTATTGTTCCGGAAAATGAGAAGGAGGAGGGTTATTAATTACGGTAACGGATCGTTCATTTCACTGACAGAGGGAGTGGCGGCGTGGTCTTGCTCTGTTTATGCTCTGTTTATTATCGGGTGTTCACTGCTATCAACTCCAGGGTTATTACCATTTAAATGAGCATGCGTCTTGCTCACCCTGGCACCCCCGCAAAGTTTATTTGCTCACATTTTTTTCTTTAGTTTGGTACCTTTTCCAGCTACTCCCGCTGTGTATTTTTACCGGAGGAGACATGCTGAAAACAAATAAATAGGGTAAGGCAAGGTAAAATTGATAACCAAGAATTACTGTGCCAATAGGTAGCACCACGGTGTTGCTAAATCATGATGTTGAACTCCACCCCCCATTCAATTCAGTTCAGTTTTGTTTGTAGAGCAAAAGGAAGGGCAGAAACAGAGTAAAAGGGGCAAACTGCTCTCCAAAGCCCCCAAATAGCTGGCGCTACTTCCTGTCAGTGGGGAGAAAAGCCATCAATCATTGGCCAGAAAAAAGTAATCCACAACAGGAAGAAATCTCAAGAGGAACCTGCCTGTAGAGGAGGAATCCATCTTCAACTGGCCTCCACTGATTCTGAGGCCCTTTAAACAAAGAAAATAATTAAAGGTGCCCTATCGTCTCACCAAGTGTGCAGCCAATTAGCCACTACAAGCCGTTTCAAGATGTGTTCTTTTGTGTACATCACATTGGGAAGTGTCCGCCCAGAGGCAAGAAGGATTGATCAACTTCAGCCAACCAGCTGATGTGTTCCTTCACTCAAAAAAAATGAAACGTTATGAAATGTTAGATTTACTTAATAATGTTATGTCAACTGGTTCCACAAAACTGAGTCAAGTACATTCCACTCAATGCAACTAATTAAACTTGCCAAAAATGTTAGAAGTCAAATAAAGGTTACATCAAGCAATTGCGTGGAACCAGTTGACATAACATTATTAAGTAAGTCTAACATTTCATTTTTTTGAGTGTTTATTCCTGTGGGCGGCCGTCCCCCTTGGGATGTCAAATGGCTTGTAATGGCTTATTGGCTGTGCGCTTGGTGACATGACAGGGGTAATTGAACATGCTGAACAGGTAAAGAATACAGAATTGACAAAAAATGAACAGATTTTCTGAACTGTCAGTCCCATTATCCCCCAAGTATCCCTTTCGAAATCATAACAGACTATTGCGTACACAAACTCTCTTTCTCACTATCTCTCTATTCGCTCTCTCTCATACTCTCAACTCTCACTTCCTTTCTCCCTCTCTCTCACTTGCTCACTCCTGATGTGTGGAGAGTTTGAGTAATACCACTCTCTCTCTCTCTCTCTCTCTCTCTCTCTCTCGCGCTCTTTGTTGCTCTCTTAGAATCACGAGTTTGTGGATGAGAAGACGTACGAGGCCAGCTGTATGGAGGTGTCGCTGGTGAACCAGCTGGGCTCTCGCTCCTCTTCCCTGGGATCCTCCCACCACGTCCTCACTTCCTGTTGCTGCCGTCGCCACAGGAAGAGGAGCCTGCACCTCCCCAACTCCACCGTCAGCGGCCGCCATGGCAGCATACAGGAGCTCAGCACCATCCAGATACAGGAAAGGCCGCTTTCCAACAGGTATACGCAACACTCACACTGCACTATCCTACAGGTATACATAACACTCACACTGCACTATCCTACAGGTATACACAACACTCACACTGCACTATCCTACAGGTATACATAACACTCACACTGCACTATCCTACAGGTATACATAACACTCACACTGCACTATCCTACAGGTATACACACCTTTCACACTGCACTATCCTACAGGTATGCATAACACTCAAACTGCACTATACTACAGGTATACACAACACACACTGTGCTATCCTACAGGTATACACACCTCTCACACTGCACTATCCTACAGGTATACACACAACACACTGCACTATCCTACAGGTATACACAACTCTCACACTGCACTATCCTACAGATATACACACCTCTCACACTGCACTATCCTACAGGTATACACAACACTCACACTGCACTATCCTACAGGTATACACAACACTCACACTGCACTATCCTACAGGTATACATAACACTCACACTGCACTATCCTACAGATATACACACCTCTCACACTGCACTATCCTACAGGTATACACAACACTCACACTGCACTATCCTACAGGTATACACAACTCTCACACTGCACTATCCTACAGGTATACACACCTCTCACACTGCACTATCCTACAGGTATACACAACACTCACACTGCACTATCCTACAGGTATACACAACTCTCACACTGCACTATCCTACAGGTATACACAACTCTCACACTGCACTATCCTACAGGTATACACAACTCTCACACTGCACTATCCTACAGGTATACACAACTCTCACACTGCACTATCCTACAGGTATACACAACACTCACACTGCACTATCCTACAGGTATACACAACACTCACACTGCACTATCCTACAGGTATACACAACTCTCACACTGCACTATCCTACAGGTATACACAACTCTCACACTGCACTATCCTACAGGTATACACAACTCTCACACTGCACTATCCTACAGGTATACACAACACTCACACTGCACTATCCTACAGGTATACAACTCTCACACTGCACTATCCTACAGGTATACACAACACTCACACTGCACTATCCTACAGGTATACACAACACTCACACTGCACTATCCTACAGGTATACACAACTCTCACACTGCACTATCCTACAGGTATACACAACTCTCACACTGCACTATCCTACAGGTATACACAACTCTCACACTGCACTATCCTACAGGTATACACAACACTCACACTGCACTATCCTACAGGTATACACAACACTCACACTGCACTATCCTACAGGTATACACAACCTCACACTGCACTATCCTACAGGTATACACAACACTCACACTGCACTATCCTACAGGTATACACAACACTCACACTGCACTATCCTACAGTATACACACCTCTCACACTGCACTATCCTACAGGTATACACACCTCTCACACTGCACTATCCTACAGGTATACACAACTCTCACACTGCACTATCCTACAGGTATACACAACACTCACACTGCACTATCCTACAGGTATACACAACACTCACACTGCACTATCCTACAGGTATACACAACACTCACACTGCACTATCCTACAGGTATACACAACACTCACACTGCACTATCCTACAGGTATACACACCTCTCACACTGCACTATCCTACAGGTATACACAACTCTCACACTGCACTATCCTACAGACATTCACACCTCTCACACTGTACTATCCTACAGGTATACAGGTATACACTGCACTATCCTACACACTCACACTGCACTATCCTACAGGTACTAACTCTCACACTGCACTATCCTACAGGTATACACAACACTCACCCTGCACTATCTTACAGGTATACATAACACTCACACTGCACTATCCTACAGGTATACACACCTCTCGCACTGTACTATCCTACAGGTATACACAACTCTCACACTGCACTATCCTACAGGTATACACAACTCACACTGCACTATCCTACAGACATTCACACCTCTCACACTGCACTATCCTACAGGTATACACAACTCTCACACTGCACTATCCTACAGGTATACACATTCACACTCTCACACTGCACTATCCTACAGGTATACACACCTCTCACACTGTACTATCCTACAGGTATACACAACACACTGTGCTATCCTACAGGTATACACAACTCTCACACTGCACTATCCTACAGATATACACAACTCTCACACTGTCACTATCCTACAGGTATACACAACACTCACACTGCACTATCCTACAGGTATACACAACTCACACTGCACTATCCACAGGTATACACAACTCTCACACTACAGGTACAGGTATACACAACACTGCACTACAGATGCACTATCCACACAGGCATACAGGTATACACTCTCACACTGCACTATCCTACAGGTATACACAACACTCACACTGCACTATCCTACAGGTATACACAACACTCACACTGCACTATCCTACAGGTATACACAACTCACACTCACACTGCATACTATCTGCACAGGTATACACAACTCTCACACTGCACTATCCTACAGGTATACACACCTCTCACACTGCACTATCCTACAGGTATACACAACACTCACACTGCACTATCCTACAGGTATACACAACACTCACACTGCACTATCCTACAGGTATACACAGCACTCACACTGCACTATCCTACAAGTATACACAACACTCACACTGCACTATCCTACATGTATACACAACACTCACACTGCACTATCCTACAGGTATACACAACACTCACACTGCACTATCCTACAGGTATACACACTCACACTGCACTATCCTACAGGTATACACAACACTCACACTGCACTATCCTACAGGTATACACAACACTCACACTGCACTATCCTACAGGTATACACACCTCTCACACTGCACTATCCTACAGGTATACACAACACTCACACTGCACTATCCTACAGGTATACACAACTCTCACACTGCACTATCCTACAGGTATACACACCTCTCACACTGCACTATCCTACAGGTATACACAACACTCACACTGCACTATCCTGCACTATCCTACACACTGCACTATACAGGTATACACAACACTCACACTGCACTATCCACAGGTATACACAACTCTCACACTGCACTATCCTACAGGTATACACAACTCTCACACTGCACTATCCTACAGGTATACACACTGCACACTGCATATCCTACAGGTATACACACTCACATGCACTATCCTACAGGTATACACACACTGCACTATCATGGCACTATCCTACAGGTATACTACTACAGGTATACACAGCACCACACTGCACATCCTACAGGTATACACAACACTCACACTGCACTATCCTACAGGTATACACAACTCTCACACTGCACTACTAACTCTCACACTGCACTCACACACTCACACTATCCTACAGGTATACATAACAACACTGCACACACAGGCACTATCCTGCACATCCTACAGACATTCACACCTCTCACACTGTACTATCCTACAGGTATACACACCTCTCACACTGTACTATCCTACAGGTATACACAACACACTGTGCTATCCTACAGGTATACACAACTCTCACACTGCACTATCCTACAGATATACACAACTCTCACACTGCACTATCCTACAGGTATACACACCTCTCACACTGCACTATCCTACAGATATACACATACATCACACACAGGTATACACAACTCACACTGCACTATCCACAGATATATACACAACTCTCACACTGCACTATCCTACAGGTATACACAACTCACACTGCACTATCCTACAGGTATACACAACACTCACACTGCACTATCCTACAGGTATACACAACACTCACACTGCACTATCCTACAGGTATACACAACACTCACACTGCACTATCCTACAGGTATACACAACACTCACACTGCACTATCCTACAGGTATACACAACACTCACACTGCACTATCCTACAGGTATACACAACACTCACACTGCACTATCCTACAGGTATACACACCTCTCACACTGCACTATCCTACAGGTATACACAACACTCACACTGCACTATCCTACAGGTATACACAACTCTCACACTGCACTATCCTACAGGTATACACAACACTCACACTGCACTATCCTACAGGTATACACACCTCTCACACTGCACTATCCTACAGGTATACACAACTCTCACACTGCACTATCCTACAGGTATACACACCTCTCACACTGCACTATCCTACAGGTATACACACCTCTCACACTGCACTATCCTACAGGTATACACACCTCTCACACTGCACTATCCTACAGGTATACACAACACTCACACTGCACTATCCTACAGGTATACACAACACTCACACTGCACTATCCTACAGGTATACACACTCCACACTGCACTATCCTACAGGTATACACAACACTCACACTGCACTATCCTACAGGTATACATCACACTCACACTGCACTATCCTACAGGTATACACAACACTCACACTGCACTATCCTACAGACATACTATCCTCACACTGCACATACACAACACTCACACTGCACTATCCTACAGGTATACACAACCCTCACACTGCACTATCCTACAGGTATACACACCTCTCACACTGCACTATCCTACAGGTATACACACCTCTCACACTGCACTATCCTACAGGTATACACAACTCTCACACTGCACTATCCTACAGGTATACATAACACTCACACTGCACTATCCTACAGGTATACACAACACTCACACTGCACTATCCTACACACAACACTCACACTGCACTATCCTACAGGTATACACACCTCTCACACTGCACTATCCTACAGGTATACACAACTCTCACACTGCACTATCCTACAGGTATACACAACACTCACACTGCACTATCCTACAGGTATACACAACAACACTATCCTACAGGTATACACACACTGCACTATCCTACAGGTCACACTGCACTATCCTACAGGTATACTCTCTCACACTGCACTATCCTACAGGTATACACACTGCACTATCCACACTGTATACATCCACACTGCACTATCCTACAGGTATACACAACTCTCACACTGCACTATCCTACAGGTATACACAACTCTCACACTGCACTATCCTACACAACCCTCACACTGCACTATCCTACAGGTATACACAACACTCACACTGCACTATCCTACAGGTATACATAACACTCACACTGCACTATCCTACAGGTATACACAACACTCACACTGCACTATCCTACAGGTATACACACAACACTCACACTGCACTATCCTACAGGTATACACATCTCTCACACTGCACTATCCTACAGGTATACACAACTCTCACACTGCACTATCCTACAGGTATACACACTCTCACACTGCACTATCCTACAGGTATACACAACTCACACTGCACTATCCTACAGATATACACACACCTCACACACATCCTACAGGTATACACACACACTACACACTATCACAGGCACTATCCTACAGGTATACACACCTCTCACACTGCACTATCCTACAGGTATACACACCTCTCACACTGCACTATCCTACAGGTATACACAACACTCACACTGCACTATCCTACAGGTATACACAACACACACTGCACTATCCTGCACAGGTATACATCCTACAGGTATACACAACACTCACACTGCACTATCCTACAGGTATACACTGCACACACTGCACTATCCTACAGGTATACACAACACTCACACTGCACTATCCCTACAGGTATACACACACTGCACTATCACACTGCACACATCCCACAGGCACTATACAGGTACACAACACTCACACTGCACTATCCTACAGGTATTCACACACACTCACACTGCACTATCCTACAGGTATACACAACTCTCACACTGCACTATCCTACAGGTATACACACACTCACACTGCTCTCCACACTGCACAATCCCACACACTATCCTACATACACACACTCTCACACTGCACTATCCTACAGGTATACACAACACTCACACTGCACTATCCTACAGGTATACACACCTCTCACACTGCACTATCCCCACAGGTATACACACTCTCACACTGCACTATCCTACAGGTATACACTCACACTGCATATCCTACAGGTATACACAACTCACACTGCACTATCCTATCCTACAGGTATACACTGCACTATCACACTATACTAATCCACACTGCACTATACACACTCACTCACACTGCATACATCCTACACTGGTATACACACATCACACTCACACTGCACTATCCTACAGGTATACATAACACTCACACTGCACTATCCTACAGGTATACACACACTATCCTCACACTGCACTATCCCACACTGGTATACACAAGGTATCACACTGCACTATCCCACAGGTATACACAACTCTCACACTGCACTATCCTACAGATATACACACACCCTCACACTGCACTATCCTACAGGTATACACAACACTCACATACACTCACACTGCACTATCCTACAGGTATACACACACTCACACTGCACTATCCTACAGATATACACACACACTCACACTGCACTATCCTACAGGTATACACAACACTCTCACTGCACTATCCAACTGGTATACACAACTATCACACTGCACTATCCTACAGGTATACACACTTCTCACACTGCACTATCCTACAGGTATACACAACACTCACACTGCACTATCCTACAGGTATACACAACACTCACACTGCACTATCCTACAGACATTCACACCTCTCACACTGTACTATCCTACAGGTATACACACCTCACACACTGCACTATCCTACAGGTATACACAACTCTCACACTGCACTATCCTACATATACACACTCACACTGCACACAGGCACTATCCCACACTGCGCTATCCTACAGGTATACACCTCTCACACTGCACTATCCTACAGGTATACACAACACTCACACTGCACTATCCTACAGGTATACACAACTCTCACACTGCACTATCCTACAGGTATACACAACACACTGCACACACTGTATACATATCCCACACTGCACTATCCTACAGGTATACACACACCTCACACTGCACTATCCTACAGGTATACATAACACTCACACTGCACTATCCTCACAGGTATACATCACACTCACACTGCACTATCCCACAGACATTCACACCCTCTCACACTGTACCTATCCTACAGGTATACACTGTACTGCACTATCCACAGGTATACACACACACTCTCACACCTATCCTACAGGTATACACAACACACTGCACTATCCTACAGGTATACACAACTCTCACACTGCACTATCCTACAGGTATACACACAACTCACACTGCTACTATCACTCTCACACTGCACTATCCTACATATACACAGCACTCACACTGCACTATCCTACAGGTATACACACCTCTCACACTGCACACTGCAGGTATCCTCACAGGCACTATCCCACAGGTATACACAACTCTCACACTGCACTATCCTACAGGTATACACACACTCACACTGCACTATCCACAGGTATACACAACACTCACACTGCACTATCCTACAGGTATACACAACTCTCACACTGCACTATCCTACAGGTATACACACACTGCACTACTATCCTACAGGTATACATCACACTCTCACACTGCACTATCCTACAGGTATACATAACACTCTCACACTACAGGCACTATCCTCCACTATATACACATACATCACACTCACACTGCACTATCCTACAGGTATACACAACACTCACACTGTACTATCCTACAGGTATACACAACACTCACACTGCACTATCCTACAGGTATACATCACACTCACACTGCACTATCCTACAGTCACTCTGTGCTTTAGTTTATACTGTCCCGGAGGTACTGTCTCTTGCATCCTGCACTGCACCTCAGGGGTACTTCTGTAAGTCCACAGAACTATCTATGTCTATTACTGTTCTGAGTGCAAAACTCTGTTTGCTGTCCCTGCCAAAGTTGAAATGAGATGAACAGCCTTACCTTCCACTATAAAACATTGGCCCTTTATCGATGGACATAACAATCTAAAATAGCCATCCTGATTCCAGTGCTGCCCTGGAAAACAAACTCTTTTATTGCAGGCTTAAACTACACCGTATAATGGAAAAGCTGTGCAACATAAACTACTGGCTATAACTCCACAGTGGAAGCGTCTGGCTGTGCTGTTGCCCGACAGTGGAAAACTGGTCCTGGATGTATTGTTAGAAACACTGAACCTTGCTCTTTTGCAGAGTCAATAAACTCTGCCGACCATGACCCAGAGCCCCTTTACTCGAGCGAGTGTGGGGGTCAGACATTATTGCGGAGGATCATGGGTTGAGCAACCTCTTCACACACTGGAATGCCAGACACCACAGCTAGTCATTCGTGGGATTTTTCTCTTTGGTTGACTGTGGCTCATAAGAGCTTAACAGCCTTATTTTCCTGAACAAAAAAAAAATGCAAGAACTCCTGTTTTTTCCCCTCAGAAAGTGAGCTGCTAATGGTGAGCCACATTTTGTTGTTCTAACAGCTGATTCGCCCTCTATGGCTTATATTATATATATATATATATATATCTTCCTTTCTTTGGGACCTCACACAAACTACGGTGTACTTCCCGAAAAGTGCGCTTTCTCATAATCTGGGATTTTAAGTGCACTTCAGCCGGACAGAATTTTGTGTACTTGATAGCATTTTCCTCCAGAGTTGCTCAACTCGCAGTCACAGGAAACAGCTGGCATTCGAGCACGCAGCTGGTAATCAGCAGCATATGTTCAGTAGACAGTGCATACTCTGAGGGCGCAGGAGATAGGAAGCTGCTTTGTTTGTCAGGCCCAGCTGTGGCCAGTGCTGACGGTGCAGACAGTGGTGGACTGGAACGGGGGGGCGATCACAGTGAGACTCTTGTGTTTCGGCCCAGCTGACCCCTCCGTGACCTCGTACACTCGGGCTGACAGCTGGTCCCGTAAGCTCCCCGTGCTTAAGCATGGCAGGTGCCTTCATCCATCTTCAGTGCTGTTTTGTCCGGAAGGACAGGGATAAGTGCGGTCAAATCAGCCCCCGGTTAGTAATACAGCCATGTCAGGTTGTGGTTGGGTCAAAATTTATTTAATTAAAGACAAATGATGCAATATACAGTAAATAAAGTATTTATTTTTTTTTTTTGAGTAAAACGACATGGCCTTTGCTTATTTTCTGTGAGGAACTTGCCAAACGCAGGTGGCTAGCCCTAGCGCTGGGGAGTCGAGGTGTCTGTCGGGTTCTGTTATATATTAAAAAAAGTTGATTGCACAATCAGCTAAAGTGACGTAAAAATAGTAGACCCTGCAGCTCAGCAGGAGCAGGGATGACCACCCCTGGAGTGAAAGGACATTATTATCGCACATGCAGTTATGTACACATTAACCCCTTAAACTATGACTTTACTCTTAAGTTTTCCCTTAAGTAGGTTCAAAATCAAAAAAGCGTTTTTTTTTTTTTTTTTCATATTGCAGGACAATGTCACACACATATTCTGTATCTGCTGGCGGCAGCGCTTCACTGAAGCTACACCACACTTATATTGAGAGAAATATTTATACCCATGATGCCATGTTTTTATGACGACAGCGTCACATCAGATGGAAAACATCTAGATTTGTACTGTACGTCATTTTACACACATTTACCTGTAATTCAGCAGGACATATTTGGGATTGTTGGAAACCTTAAGATCTCCATCACAATTTAAAATTGGCCTGAAGTTCCACAGGTTTGAATACAGCAGCTGGATTTTACGGCCCCTTGTATGGGTATCTAGGTTTTATGGGGTTAAAAATTTTGTGTCCAGTAAGTGACCTAACTGGTGACTAAGGATAACCACAGCAGTGTCCAACAGATGGCTACTCTCGCCTCTGTCGGCCGGGGCTTGGCACCCTAGAGTTGTGTTTACCGCCTCAGGCATTACTGTACTCCCACCGGGTCAGTTTCTCGCTGGAGGGAACCGGGAACACTCAGGCTGGAGGAATGTGCGGCTGGATAGTGTCCGATTGTGTGAACACAGAAACTTCCGCAGCCCGGCGGGTCCGGCTCAGACCTGAGTGGTGTTGCCATGGTGCCCGATGGCACAGGGTTGTGCCGCCTGTAGAAGAAGATGTCTCTGTGTGCTCTGTGTACTGCGGCTCTGATCAGACAGCAGGAGACGCGGTGGTGCACGAGAATATCGTTATTTTAACTGTCTCAATGTGTTCATCTGCTCTCTCCCTCTTTCTCTTCCCTCCCTCTGCATTTCTTTCCCATCTGCTGCACCTTTCTGTTCCTCTCTGTCATTCTCTCTCTCTCTCTCTCTCATCCATCTTCTGCCTCTTTCTGTTCTCTCTCACGCATCACCCACTCCCTGCCCCCTCTCTCTCTCTCTCTCTCTCTCTCTCTCTCTCCCGTCATGTAGCCGTTCCAGTCTAAACGCCAAACTGGAGGAGACTGTCCCGCTGAACTGTGACCCGCCTTACATCACTGCCGCCATCATCACCATGCCAACCCCGCCGGTGACCACTCCTGAGGGGAACGAGTCGGCCGGCTCGTCCGACTACTCGCAGGCCAACATCGTCCGGGTTTCCGCCCTATAGACTCCACCCAGCCTTCGTTGAGGATTTGGGCCTCGGCCGAGACGGAGAGAGGGAGAGACTGGACACCCCCTGCTGGAGAGTACGGCCATTGCAAGAACACAAGGGAGCTTGAACAGGAGCCATTTTGTATTTCTGAGGCTGATGTCATTGGTGTTTAGTGTAAGTCTAACACTGCGGGTGAACATGCCCAGGAATGGGCCCTGTCTGCCTGTTTGTAGCCTGTTGGCTCAAAGCTTTAGTTCTTACACTCTCACAGGTAGATTATTTTTAAATATTGTGCGTCTAAAAATATGTTGTCTTAAGAGTTAGAGCGGAAAGGGGGCGGCCATTTTTTTCTAAAGGCAGCATTTACTCTAATGCTTGGGACAAGAGGGAATCATGAAGTAAATTTAATTGAAAATGACAATGTAAGAAGGAAGACTTTTGATACTCCTCATATATGGAGAGGCACATACATGTGTGAGCGCGTGCCTGTGCGAAGTGAAGCAACTTGCATGACCTGACTGCCATTTCTGGATTCCTGACTCTTGTCCTCCTCCTTACTTAAACTACATCTTCCATCACTGCTCACAAAGGCTCCTTCTGACCTCTGTGTTTCACTGAGGATAGAATAATCTGATTGGTTACTTCTCTTACTTTCTCTCTTGACCTTCGTTGCAAGGAGTATGTTGATTGGTTGTTGTGAATGTTGACGTCTTGCTCTGAGTTTCCCCATCAGAGCTCATTGCTCTTCTCTACAGAGTGAACTCACTCAGAAATGCATTTATTGGATGTCTTAGACAGAGTGGTACTCGTAATTTAATCATGAAGGATGAAAAGACTAATTCTTTTGTCGTCGTTTTGGTTGTTCATTTGTGTCTGTAATTGCAAAATTCCTGCTCCCCTTTGAAACAAAACATTTAAAGGCACAAAAAAAAAAAAAAATCAAAAAAAGCAGGGTAAGATTTGAAGACTTTAAAGTCTTGCTTTAAATGCAAAATTAACTGATAATGAAACATTCTATGTCCAAATCTTGCGTGATAAAACGGTGCTGAAATACCGGCAAACCGTCAATATTTTTTTCGGCTCTTGCACTTTGCTGTTGTGTGAAGCCGCCTTTCCGGTATAAATCACAAAACTGACTTATGAATCCTTTGGACATAGTCATTCAAAGTCTAAAAAACCGAGGAAGTAGAGTGAAATACTGAAGTATGGATTTATTTAATTTACTTGCAGAGCAGCTGAGCTGAACAAAATTTGGGTTAGCGTAATAAGCAGGCTCGGTATGTGCAATATTCGTTCTTACACAGCCTCTGTTTGATGAGGCGTCCTACATCATTCCGCGAGCAGAACGGAATGCAGCGTCACGCTGGATCGTTTCTGAGCGCGAGTAGATCGCACCAGTGTGAAACGGGGTTTTAAACCGAGAGGGAAAAATACTGACCCAATGCTCTCATTGCGCTATTTCTGTTGCCTTGTGAAATCTTGAAATTGCGAGCCTCACCATTTTTTCCCCCGTGCGGTTTTCAGAACAGTTCTCCTTTGGAACCTCTTTTCACTCGTTGATCATGCATCTGCTTCGTAATGGCGATAAAATTTGCAGGACTTGTGTGAATTATGCAACAATTGTAATGTTACAAGGTTTTTGTACAGATTTTCATTTTATTTGAGAGAAAAACAGAGAAATGCGTAAAATATTTTTAAAAACACGTTTATGTATAGCTCATTCCATTTTTTGGTTGTTTGTATAAACATAAAAAATTGCTGACTGTCTAGTGACCAAGTGCAGTAAATTGTTGTCCTGTGTAGTATATATTTATCACTGTCATTTTCATAATTTCAAATGGCGTTTTGATTATTTCACTTTAGTAAGTAATCAGGATCACATTTTTTCAAATCTATATCCTCCCAAGACCCAGAAATTAATTTGTGTCCGCTTAAACATGAGTCTTTGGTCTTAATCTCAATATTTTACATTAAGTTAAACATAAACTACAACAGAAAAAAACGAAAGGGTATTTTAAGACAATATTTTCTCTGCAACATTTTTTTTTTTCTCTTCAAGGACTCTTGTATTATGTCATAAAACTTAAAGTAATTTTTAATAAAGTTTGGCCGGTCTCAGGAGGATATAATCTTTTGTTCCTTTACCATTAAATCAAAACGATGCATGCGGTGCAGTCATCGACGAGTTTGGTTTGTTGTATCGGCAAAAAGTCTTTCCTTAATTTGTTTGTCAAAACTCAAGAGGACTTAGAAAAGTGTATTTAATGTATGAGGGGCTGTAAAAAAAAAAAAAATTCCAGAACTGACTATTTAAAACTTGTTACGGCTCGTGCTGTGGACAAAATATAAAAAATATATATATTTACAAACTAGAAACAGCAAACACATTGTTCTGTTCAGTGTGGTCTATGGATAAACAAAAAAGTCACTGTTCTATTAAAATTTTAGGATAAAAAAAGTAGATTGGCATTGTCTTGTTTTTTTTTATAAAGGAGATGTTCTAGTCCCAGAGGAAATGCCCTGCACACACACTTGGTTATTCTCAAATGCATCTTTTTCTTATTTTGATAGGTCCACTTTGTCAAAAAAAGAGAAGGCACACATGCATACGTGCATATGTTGGGTTTGACGACATGGCTCTGTTCTGAGAAATCCCTGCCCGTCCAAACATGGGACCGCAGACTGGGAGCTGCACAGCAGGTCGTGGCAGTTTTGGCTGCACGCAGAGGACAAGCTGGGTATTAGGCAGACGTTCCCGTGTTTCAGCTCATAGGTGTGTGTGCAACGACGTTAGCGTATTAACTGTGTAACATACTAACTGGCTTTGTGTAGGACAGGGCTCCCTACATCATGGGGGTGGCAATAATCCTTCACTCAATCCCCTGGAGAGAGAGAGAACCAGGGCTGAATTTGGATTTGAGGGCCAGATTTGGGGAGCCCTGGCGCTGGAGTTCTAGCTTTGACAAGATGAGCTGCATCTCCTGAGAAAAGGAGGGAAACTCCAGCAGGGAAGTACTAAAGCCCTTATACAAAGTGGGCATATAGTGCACTTACATGAGTACACTGGGGTTCTCAAGTATTTTGGATTGTGACACAAAGGCATTTTTTGGCTGAGAACACTGCTGAAAACCTTTATCTAACCAATCATTTTCATCTCGCAGTAAAACAGAAAACCTTTTTTCTTGACAAAAAATTGCCTGGGAGGAGAGATGATTTAAGAAAATAAGTCATAATTTAAAAAAATTTCACTTCTTAAGCAAATGGTGCTTAACCCTTAGAGCGCTGAAATAAACTTTTAAAACTATATATTTAATTATTTTGTGCTGTTGAAAACCTATCATGTGGCGAAACAAGTCGCCACATGATAGGTTTTCAACAGCTTTGATTTTGATATCTTACGTCATTGAGCAACAGTAGCTGCATTTGCGCTCTGAGGATTAAAATAAGCTGATACTTTCCACTTTAGAATGAAAACAAATTTTGAAGTTAAGTTTCATGAGATTAAAAGACTTGTTATGAAAGACGCTTTTTGCAGTGTATTCCTGCTCATTTGATTTGAGACCAATAAATAGATGTTACAGGTGGCTTGCTTTCATTTGCAAACAGTTACAGCCATTTTACAAGATTGCAAAGGAATTGCTGCACATTTTCATACAGTTTCCTGTCCAAATAGGCCTGGTGTTAAACGAGAAAAAAGCTATTAAGTCACATTTCAGACATTTTGAGAAAAGTTGGGAAAACATATCCAATGCCTTCAACAGGGCCACGCAACATAAATCTGGTAGATGGCATGGTAGTACCGTCTCCGATACAATACTCTAGATTCTCTATCACTGGAATCCAGAAATTGATCAAGTAACATTATGTAATGGCACTTACTTTTTCCACCTGTCCTATTGTCATAGGAAGATAATGGTAAGTCCCATAGTTTCATCATAGGTCACCTTTTTGCGCAGGGAGCTAACAAAATAACATCTGCAATGCAAGTGTCTTCTTTTTTCTCCTTATTTGAAACTTATTTCTTCGCTTCAGTACAAGCATACAAAGTGTCGATGGCAATTATAGGTAGCCAGTGCACATGCTGTACTTTTGTCATGTCTATTTGTAGGCCTAGAGGGGGTAGATTGGCTGCAACTAGAAACTAATGTTAACAATAAAGTATGGCTGTGACAAATAATAGTATGTGCACTTACTAAAATGTCTCATGTACTTACTAGCTTTTGCCAGTCCTTTGTTTTGTGTTTTTTTGGAAACTTGTGCATTATTTCTATACAGTTCCAGTGTGAAATGATGCGGAAGAGGCCAGTAAGTCCAAAGTGGCATCAAAATCATTTTCCTCCAACATGTGAATAACTAGCTTTTTCCATTAAACGATACACGCATGGGCCGCACTGTTTGTCTTGTCTCCTCAGGCCATCCACAGTAAAGATATTCTAGACAGAATGATTTGTGCACATCCTGCTAGCGGAAGCGTGCTGATTGGGTCTGGAACAGGATGCAGGTCAGCGCTTCGCATGGGGAAGGTCACGGTCAGACAAACTGGACATTGTCAGGGGATGGTACCCTTCCGCTGCGTTGGCGTACACATATTTTTGGGAATGCGAGCGGAGATGTCTCTTCGCGTCTGTGCCACAGTATGTCCCAGTGCACACGGCATGGCCGGGTAAACTGACCAGGGAATTACACAACAGCCATGAAGTCTATTCTCACTCTGGCTATTTTTATCCAGAGGGGAGAGGTCAGTAGTTTTATTTCCACCTCTGTTTCATTTTACTGTGTACTGCAGCTGTTGCGTTGACTTGTGCCATTTATGTGTGAGTGAGGTGTGTGTGTGTATGTGTGTGGGTGAGAAAATGTGTTGGTGTGCTTGTGTCAGAGTGCGTGCATGTGTTCGTGCATGTGTGTGCGTGTGCAGCTGAGTTACCACGTGCGGGCTGTCAATCCGTAAATTAAAACATGAGCCTCATTTTGTTTCTGCGGGTGGTCACTGAGACCCGCTATAGTGCAACAACAGATTTGTCAGGGGGCCAGGGAGGATTTCGCCTGCGTCCACTCGGTACGGCGTGAACTATAGCATCCATTCCACACACATTCCCCCGAGGCGGAAAACAAACACCTCAGGCGCGGCAGGGAAACGGAACCGTGGCACAGACATAAATATGCTGCCACTTAAGCCCCAGTCTCCTTGGACCGGAAGCCGAACTGCGCGCGTGTTATCACACGAGGGCCGGAGCACACGGTATGTTACCGAACACAGCTCACTGTCACGCTAACACCGCGGAACAGGAATCTCCGAGTGTGAAAAGACCGTTAACCATACTCGATTTCACATGCGGGGTAAGTCTACAGAGAACTCGCAGAGAAGCGTCACGCAGCGGTCCGAGAGCATTTCCGCGGTGATGCTGCATTAAAAGCGTAGAAAGTCCTGTATGGTTCTCACAATGTTATGGTAAATACCCACGCATTACAGCTTACGCCCTCATCTCATATACACTGTCCTTAAATTTATTGCCTTCGAGTACAGAGGCAAAATGTGGAGAAATTTATAATTGTGCACATGCTTACAGACTGCTCTGAATGTGGTTCGTGTGAATCAGGGTTTGGAGACGGCAGAAAGAGATGCTTCTGAATACTACTTTGACTGTCCAGTGTTACACCCTTCCTTCATTCATATCCTGTCTTTGAATGGGAACAAGTGGGGGATTTCACTGCATCCGTGTGAGAGTAGAGATTCATTATTTATCACTTATGTTATTTACGTCTGCTTTCTGACCCAGCGCTTCAGCAGAGAAATGATCAAATTAGAGTGTGCCGATCCATTTGGAAATCCTCTTCAGGTACACTGGTTAACAGACAATAATAATAATAATTAGATTGAAGCTCCAGAGCAGCTTTGAGCCCTGGATCCCCAATATGTACCTTGTCCAAAGAATTCTTCTTGGTCACTTGACTGAACAGAAAAATTTTTACATTGTAGAATTGATGCATAAGAAGATTCCTGGATTGTATTTCCAGACCCTTATCAAGATTATAAAGTTTCATGATGATAGATGACAACTAAAGTGAGTAAAAGGTCAACTGAAATTGATTGGCTGATGACAGCCATATTGTTTTATTGTTTGAGTCATCGCTTTGTTCTTACAGATTTTCATAGCTACCCTGACCATCATTAAGCTTGCAAAATTTCACGCTGATCGGACAATTGGTTTCGGAGTTATGACCATTTATTTGCTATAGCACCATCTACGGACAGATTCACACCAGACTTGGTATGCTTGAGTCAGATGGCCGATAGATGGCAGATCTCAGGTTTGGTGAGGATTGGACATTGTGCTCTGGAGTCACAGCTCATTATATCAATAGAGGCAACGCCATTACATTTCATTGGCTTACTGCACCATATCTTTTTACGTAGCAACTTTTGTTACAAAATATTTGAAGATCTTTGTCTGATGATCCCATGTACCAAGGACGGTTCATGCAAGTCTGTTGCACCATCTAGGAGGTAGATAATAATAATAATAATAATAATAGCTAGAAGGGCACTTGGTAGAGCGCATACCTCTACCATGCCACTTCTTAGACCAACCGCGGTCAAAATCAATAGAGTCCATCCCTGATATCATGGCAACTCACCCACAAAATTTCAGAGATATCCTTTCATTACTTTTTGAGTTATCTTGTACACAAAAAGACAGACTGACAAACCAATGCTGGCAAAAATATAACCTCCTTGGCAGAGATAATAATAAGATTAATATTTGTGTCCATTCCAAACATTGTCCAAGTACAAACCCCAATTCCATTGAAGTTGGGACGTTGTGTGAAACGTGAATAAAAACACAATACAATGATTTGTAAATCCTCTTCGACCTATATTCAATTGAGTACACTACAAAGACAAGGTTTTAAGGTTCAAACTGATAAACTTTTGTGTTTTTTTGGAAATATTCACTCATTTTGAATTTGATGCCTGCAACATGTTCCAAAAAAGCTGGGACAGGGGCAACAAAAGACTGGGAAAATAGAGGAATGCTCAAAAAACACCAGTTTGGAACATTCTACAGGTGAACAGGTTAATTGGAAACAGGTGAGGGTCATGATTAGGTATAAAAGGAGCATCGCCGAAAGGCTCAGTCGTTCACAAGCAAGGATGGGGCGAGGTTCACCATTTTGTGAACAACTGCATGAGCAAATAGTCCAACAGTTTAAGAACGTTTCTCAACGTGCAATTGCAAGGAATTTAGGGATTTCATCATCTGCACTCCATAATATCATCAAAAGATTCAGAGAATCCGGAGAAATCTCTACACATAAGCGGCAAGGCTGAAAACCAACATTGAATGCCCATGACCGTCGGTCCCTCAGGCAGCACTGCTTTAAAACCGACATCACTCTGCAAAGGATATTACCATGTGGGCTCAGGAACACTTCAGAAAACCACCATCAGTTAACACAGTTCGTCGCTACATCTACAAGTGCAAGTTAAAACTCTACCATGCAAAGCCAAAGCCACATATCAACAAAACTGAGAAATGCTGCCGGCTTCTCTGGGCCCAAACTCATCTGAGATGGACTGACGTAAAGTGGAAAAGTATGCTGTGGTCTGATGAGTCCACATTTCAAATTATTTTTTGGAAATCATAGACGTCATGTTCTCCAGGCTAAAGAGGAAAAGGACCATCCAGATTGTTATCAGCGCAAAGTTCAAAAGCCAGCATCTGTGATGGTATGGGGATGGGTAACTTGCACATCTGTGAAGGCACCATTAATGCTGAAAGGTACATACAGGTTATGGAGCAACACATGCTGCCATCCAAGTGCCTTCTTTTTCAGGGACGTCTCTGTTTATTTCACCAACTGAAGTCGTACATCAAGCAAGACTGGGAAAGAATTCCACCTACAAAGCTTCTACAATTTGTGTCCTCAGTTCCCAAAAGCTTATTGAGTGTTGTTAAAAGGAAAGGTGATGTAACACAGTCGTAAACATGCCCGTCCCAGCTTTTTTGGAACGTGTTGCAGGCGTCAAATTCAACATGAGTGAATATTTCCAAAAAACCAAAGCTTATCAGTTTGAACATTAAATATCTTGTCTTTGTAGTGTACTTAATTGACTATGTGTCAAAAAGGATTTGCAAATCATTGTATTCTGTTTTTATTCACATTTTACACGTCCCAACTTCATTGGAATTGGTGTTTGTACATGGTTGCATCGCGTTGCACATCAGAATGCTAGATTTCAACTTCTTTCCCGTGTTATAAATTTCCATTAAACTGTCAACTTAATTTGCATCCACCTCAGCATTTTTTTCCAAATGTCATTTGTTGGGAAGAGTGATTGGGTTTTGAGTAAGACCCTGCTAGTCTCTGATGACTTCATTAATCATTCCCATGAGAATGGCTGTAAAAGACACAGCCATGGCACAGAAATGTGCATTCAGAGCCCTACCTTCCTACAGTCTTTGTACAGAGGCGCCTGAAAATAGACCAACAATTTCTCAGAGTTACTTGACGAGTGCCAGTTTCTATTAAGGAAACCAGGCGAAACTGCCTCAGGAAACTGAAGTTGAGCAAAGTAGTTTGACGAGTCGGACAGGTAGTCTGTGATCATGTTTAACAGGCAATTTCTACGCTTTTCATAAAATATATATTTTGGAGGTGATGCATTTTGAAAAGAACACCTCAGCACCCCAGCACTTAAAAGCACATTAAAAGCAGGGATTTGTGTTCCTTCCACAGATATACCTGGACCTGGCCCAAGCTATTTCTGCTGTTCTCTCCAGAGAAAATATAACACAGTGCCTCGGTAGTTACATAAATAAATGCTGTTCTCCAGTTACCATCCACATTGTTTATGCCCAGAGATCTCCAAACAATGACCAAGGACTGGGATATCCAGTATTCTCCAAAAAGAGGGGATTTCAGGGCTCTAATCGCGACCAAATAATGGCCTTTAAGAGGTAGAATCGGTTGTCTGAAAAACATACACCCAAAATGGCCCCTTTTTGGACTAAGATTAAAAAACTGAGGCCAAACAGTGCTTAACAGAGACAACAGGCCGAGGTTAAGCTTAGATAAAGGCTGAACACCCAGACTGAACAGTGGTTATGAAGAGAGGCGAAAGTAAAGCTCTGTGGCTTCGTATGGAAGTAGATGAAGCAGCCATCAAATCAGTGGCTCGAATCATCAAGACAAATGTTATCCCTTCATTGCACTGGAACATGATAGATGTACACACTACCAAGGAAGTTTATTGAAATAAATATAACCATTATTCAAAGTTCTATACAGCAAATGGTGTGTATAACAAACCCAGCCTGTACCGTATGTGAAATGATATATTTAGTCCAAGAAGGTCAATAGCCATAAGCATCCACCCGGTAGGTCATTGAAAAACCCATAAATAACACACTGAAGGTTCCAGTGAACCAATTCAGCCCCAGGCAACATGCCGTGAGCAGAAGATGTACGTAAATGGCCCTATGGTTCAAAGGTCAAGGCTCTAATGCCGTATGGTAATGATTGAGACTTTGTATTCCCCAAAAAACGATGGAGTCGCCACAGTTCATAAATTATTTACAGACTCGAATGTAGCTGTAAGGAGTATTTCTTTTGTGATAAATTTGATGCACAGAGTGGGGGTCAGTAAATCTTACCCCACTCCAATTCAAAAATTGGCAATCATCTGCAATCTGAGACCAGCAGGGGTCACTATACAGCAGTGAACCTAAGCAAATAAAAGTAATGAAACCCCAAACTGAACCTTGCAGAACCCTTGGTGACACTATCGCTAATTTAGCATCATGCTATGCAGCTATTGTCCTCAGTCAGCACTTGGCTTGATCTGGATTTGATCCCCTCTCCACAGCAAGATTCCTTAGCCAAATGCACCAATCACTGGGCAGCACAGTATTTTGATTGATAATCAACAGGGCATTGGCTTGGTTTGACTGGGTCGTTCGTGCGAACTGAGGAGCTCCTTTCTGTGCTGATATAATGCCCATAACAGGGTAAGACGTACGGCCACGATTTGAGACGCTTCGATAATAAACTCAACCAGTTGTGTGACTCATAAAGCCCCATTCACTACACCACAGCACAAAAGTACACAGTAACAAAACACACCGGGATACAGCTGAAGGGACGGGCCGACCTTCCGACCGAATACTGTGGTGCACCTGTGCTCAATGTCCAAAACACTGCGCTAAACACAAACACACAATGGCTGCATTCAGGAAGGTCATCCCAGCGAATGTTTTTTTTGTCACAAGTAGGGTTTCAGAAATAACAAGCCAATGTCGAACAGTGGATTTAGAACTACGAGCATCGGGATCTCAGCACTGTGCTCTGCAAGGGTGAAAAAGAGAGCAGTTGCTCAGTGATATTTCACAGGTCCATTCAATTAAGACATCGATCTGAGAAACAAACTGTTCCTGTCGTAGAAATGTCCCATCTTTGAGACGTCTTTCCCCTTTCATTTTTGGGTGAAAAACTTGGCCCTGACATCAAGTCAGCTTGTAAATGTGCGATCTGTTTCACTTGAACAGAAAACTTTGTGGAAAGACTGCAAAGCGTAAGGTCAAGACTGTGCCTGGCGTTATTCAGTCTATCGTAACGCTCTCAGTCTCTGTAAGACCTAATGTTTCTTCATACTCTTTATTAAAAGAGATTCCGGAGAACCAGTGAAATAAAACTGCATTTTGGGAGCGCTGAATAGTTTCTATGGTAGTGGAATTTCTGCCATTCTACTGTGTCCTTGGTTTCTATGGCAGTGGATAGTTTCTTTTGTCAAGATGATAGCAGTACACTCGACTGCAGCTTCGGTTTGTGTGCTCGTGGTGAACTACGTTTCATCCTGTGTTTCCATTGTATAATCAGGGCAGGGCGGTGACTCTGATGTGTCCTCGGTTTCTATGGTGGAGGTGATATGCCAGCAACTCCCGTTTCAAGCTGAGTCTCCTCGACATTAGCAGTGTAGATCAGCCATTCTTGTTATCTCCAATTACTCTGAGAGGGGGCGCATGCCGACATCAACTCCTTCAGTCCTGGATTCTGTTCCTCTGGCAATGCAGAGTCTAGTGTATCCTTGGTTTCTATGGTGGCTTGTCCTTGGGCTCTACAGCAGTTGAAGCTTTGGCCACTGAGTCTGCTTCCGAGCTTCGGACAGCTTGAGAGTCAGGCCTGGGCCCAACTGTTTTTTTCATAACAGATCAGTGTGCTTTTCAGCATTCGACTAACCTTGCCTGGAGTCCGAGACAGACAGGCATAAACCCAGAGGTGTAAATCCAGCACATCTGCTCGTGCTGACAGACTCAAATGTGCCAGGCAATAGTAGTGGAGTGCAGGAAAGCGCTGGAATCCAAAACAAAATTTGAACCCTGGTCTGGCATGTGTGTGTGTGTGTGTGTGTGTGTGTGGGCTTGAATAGCTATATTTGTGAGGATGAACTCTTGAGAAACCAGAGATGTTGAAAGGACATTTTGGCCTGTGAGGACATTTTGCTGGTCCTCATGCTGGATTATGGAGGATTGCTGCTAACTGGTTAAATTTAGGGTTACAGTTAAAGTTAGGGTTAGGTTACCATTAGTATTAGGATTAGGCATAATTAGGACTTGTTTAAGGTTTGGGAAAGGCTGTACAGAATGAATGTAAGTCAATACAGTGTCCTTACAAGTATAGCTATACACAGGTGTGTGTGCATGTGGGTTTGTGTGTGTGTTTAAGTGTGTGTGTGTGTGTGTGTGTTTGTTTGTGTGTGCGTGTAAGTGTGTGTCTGGGTGCATGCGCACGTGTGCGTGTGTGTGGGTGAATGTGTGTGTGTGTGTGTGTGTGTGTGTGTGTGTGCGCGCGTTCCTGGGCGTAGCGCTATGAGATCTGCTCCATCTCGTACTGTGTGAGGTCACTGGGCAGCACCGGACACCAGCCCTCTCTCGGCGGGGCGTGGCAGTGTTTGGGCGTGTCCTCGGCTTGGCAGCAGGGCGGTGAGTGGGGGCCGGCTTCGGCCCCGGCAGGGCAGGGTTCGGGGGGCTCGGGGGCCCTCCGGTCGTAGTACAGGGCCCACAGCAGAGTCAGAGTGAGGGTCATGGCCAGAATCTGTGACACTCCGATGGACACTCCCAGGAAACGCAGGACGTGCAGCTGCTTCGTGCCACGGATAAAACTGTAGACCTTTGGACCACAGCCCTGAGGAGATTTAGGGCACACACAAACACAAACATACGCACACACACACACCCACACACACAAACAGATGAGCAAACACACACAAACACACACACACACACAGAGGCAAGAAATAAAGCCGGTGTCACTAAACATATTCAGCATGTTCTGTAATTACATACATCAGGCTCTGCGCTACAATGAAGATCATTTATCCGCTTTTACATTTTTTCCGCCTTTTGGCTGCAGCCTATTTCAGGCAATGTCCCTCCCCTGCAGCACAAGCACTGCAACTCCATGTGTCCGAGGCCGTGACCCCAACATCTGGCACTACCACGAGAGTGTATCCAACACACTCCGTTTCACACACCCAGTGAACCTGAGGGACAGCACTCCAGATGCACATGCACAAACGTGCGTTTGGGTACCTAAGCAAGTGTGTGTGCGTTTTACGATTCAATGTGCCACATAAACAATGTACTTATGGGGTAATTTTTTTCAGAAGCAGAGTATTTCAAATCATCCTTCTCTGTGACTGAGGCTGACATTTCTTCCATTCATTGCAAATAATGCTAAGTAGCACTTTCTGCATCTGTCTGTGCATGCCAATGTGAATATGAGTGTGGACACACATGTACAGTTTGCTTCATATTTTTTGGGACAAAGACTTTCTTCTGATGTTGGCTCTGCACCCCACAATTTTTGATTAGTAATCAAACAATTTGCATGTGCTTAAAAGTGCACATTTCTCAACTTAAATCCAATGGTATTTTATTAAGGTTTCAGCATGAAGAAAATGCAAAAATAAGTCCTCGACTCTAATATTAAAAAGTTCACCCAATAGTGCTGTAAAAAAGTATTTGCTTCCTTCCTGATTTCTTCAGTTTTTGCTAATTAGTCATATGAAATGTTTCAGGACCTCCAACTTAAATAAAACAAAGACAATGTGAGTAGATACAAAATGCAGCTTTTATATGACTTCATTTTTTTAAGGTAAAGAGCAATTCAAAACCTATATCACCTGCCCCCCCAAACCTAATAACTGGATGTGCCACCCACCAAACATTTGGGATAACTGCCATTGGGTCTTTTACATTTCCATGAAAGAATTTTGGCCCACTTTTCTTTCCAGAATTGTTTTAATTCAGCCATATTGGAAGGTTTTTGAGCATGAACTGCCTGCTACAGCATCGCAATCAGATTCTAGTCAGGACTTTGACATGACCACTCAAAAACCGCAATTTGGTTTCTTTTGAGCCATTCAGACGTAACTTTGACAGTGTGTTTCGAATCATTGTCTTGCTGCATAACCCAACTGTTCTTGAGCTTTAGGTCACAAACTAATGGCTCAGACATTCTCCATCAGGATTTTCCGGTACAAAGTAAAAGTCATGATTCCATCAATTACGGCATGTCGCCCTGTTCCTGAAGCAGCAAAGCAGCCCCAGAATATCACAGTACCACCACTGTGGTTGACTGTTGGTATAATGCTCTTATTGTGGAATGCTCTATCAGCTTTAAGCCAGATGTAACAGGACACATCTTCCAAAAAGTTCCATTTTGACTCATCAGTCCACTAAATACTGTCCCAAAAGCTTTGGGGGTCAACAAGATGTTATTTGGCAAATGTGAGGCAAGCCTTTGTATTCTTATTAGTCAGCAGAGGTTTTAACCTTCCTGCTCTCCCATAGATGCCATTTTTGAACAGTTTCCTTCTAATTCTAGAATCCTGAACACTAACCTTAACTGAGGCAAGTGAGGCCTGCAGTCCTTTAGATGTAACTTTGGGTTCTTTTGTGACCTCATAGATGAGTCATCGATGCGCTCTTGAAGGACATTTGGCACGCTGGCCACTCCTGGGAAGGTTCATCACTGTTCCAAGTTTTCTCTGTTTGTGGATAATGGCTCTCACTGTGGTTTGCTGGAGTCCCAAAGCCTTAGAAATGGCTCTGTAAGCCTTTCCAGACTGATAGATGTCAATGACTGATCTCATCTGTCCTTGAAATTCTTTGGATCATGGCATCATGTGCTGCTTTTTTCCTATATCACATAACTAGACGGGTTCTATTTAAGTGATGTTTGGATTCAACTGGGCAGGCAGTCATTATTCCGGTGTATATCCGGTGAAATTGGACACAATTATCAATTACATTTTTTGACTGGTTGATTTTGTAACAATGGAGGCAATTACTTTTTTTTCCCACATAGGGCCAGGTAGGGTTGGACAGCTTTTTTGCTTTAATAAATTAAATAATCATTCAAAATCTTCATTTTTGTGTTTATCTGTGTTTATCTTTGTTTAATATCAAGATTAGTTTGATGATCTGCAACATTTAAATGTGACAAATATGCAAAAATAGGAGAAACGGAGCAGGGAGCATATATTGTTCTACATTATACTTTTACATACTGTACATCTGCATGGGTTAGTTCACCTGCGTGTGGATATCCATTCTGAGAATGTGTGTGCATGTATGAGTATGCGTGTGCACTTAATCAAGCACATATGTATATGTATTTTTGAGCGTGTGTTCGTATGTCTATTGACCCGCAAGTGTGTATCTACCCGAGTGTGTGAGCTTGTGAATTTATTCTCCTCATGTGTGCGTCTACCGTGAGCATGTTGGTGTGTGTGTCTTGTCTTTGATGTGATAATTTCCCAGTTCCTCGGTGTTTTGCTGGCCAAGGCAGTAGCAGTCTGCCTCTTATCAGCAGTACTGGCAGTCACAAAATCCTGCTGCCATAACAACAGCTGCCAGAAGATCCACAAGCTCTGGACCGCCTCTAATTGTTTTGTATGGATTTTTTCCCCAGAGCACTTCAGGTGATTTGAAAGTGAAAAGCACCTGAATTCAATCTCAGGAGCTGGCTATTGTGAGTTCATGGAGTGTGAACAGGCATGCTTTGTGTCCAAAACATCCTTTGAATTCCTGTCACAAAGCATCTTTCGAGAGTGAAAAAGCACACCGACAAGCAGTCAATAATGCAAAATTCTCAATGCAGTTGCAGATTAAAACCTTCACAACACAAGAAATAAAAGCCAGCACAGTTCATATTGTTACATGTTTTGTTATGTAATATGTCTAAAGTGAGAGACAGCTTTCGCAAAAAACCAACGTTAAATAAATAAATTACCCACAAGGAGTTAAGATATTATGACTTGCATTTTTTGCTTTTTTTTGCAAAGTTGTACAATGCTTCAAATAAGGAGAATGCAACCAAACAAAAATAAAACTGAAGGTCACCATCTGTCCATCCCTTGAAAAGGTTTAGCCAATGAGAGGCTAAGGAACAGTTTGGCAGTCACAGTACCGTCAAATGACTATAGCTTTGAACTGAATGAATCATTTTAGATTCCTTTTGTAGCTTAAATTGGTTGATGTGCAAGCCTGTGTTCACCCTCCCATTCTGTCTCGGTTGTTTAGCAATGGGAGATTTGTTTATGTTCCTTTTTTCCTCTCCTTGTCAGTTTATTTCCTACAAAGTATGTGTGAGCGAAATGTGACTTGTCATTCATTATATTGAGGGGATATTTACATTATCGCAGGTATTACCATTACTAAAATTTATTTATTTATTTATTTATTTATTCAAGGACAGCATGTGCTTGCATTAATCATTTACAAGAAACGAAGAGATGGGCACACCAGATTTAGCAGAAAGCTAATTTCCATCTGCAGTTCAAAATGAGGAGGTTGCTGTATTTATCATTCTGGGACCTGGGAAGTTTGCTACGGATTTCATTATTGTATACTGCTAGCATGTTTAGCGAGCTAATTTATATTTTAGCTTATGTGGTTAGCCTAGCTGACATCAATGTTCAATTACTATGCATATTCAACAGGCTAATCTAGCCTCTCTGTTTTCCTCCCTCAGGAAACCCATACATACATAACCAGCTATATCCCCTCACACATGTGACTGTATCCCTACTGAACCATGTATAAAATGGAGAACTATATCCAGCCTTCTGTCTGCTTTTTGTCAGAGCTGCATACAGTGGATGGGCACTTAAGCTAGCCCCTAAATTCCCAAAATAGACTTAGCATTTCATTATCAGCTGTTTATATGTGGTACTTTGACTTATTCCCACAGTATCAAAAAAGAGATGTTTTTGCAGTGTTTAATTACACCACAGTCGTGTTTATTTGGTTATATAGCAGAGCATTTGTCATATTGGTGGATACGATTCTTCACAGACTGTTAAAATGCTGGTGCCTTTGGCTGTTTGGTGTCAGAACACTAAAGAGAAAGCAGACACTTCTGGTCTTCGATGAGAGCTTTTTTTTTTTACCTGCAACCGTTAAAGAGCTATAGAACATTTGACACCAGTACAGCTTGCTATCAACGTGAAAATAGTGGAATTTGTGAGTCTCTTGATCCCGATGTTTAAGTCTTTATCCTTCATTTCAGCTTTGTCCAAAAATTACCAAAAAATATTTGAAACACCTAAAGGGCAGTTCTTTTGCTTGCAGGTCACTTTAGACAAAAGTTGTCTTTCACTGTAAATTACTCTTTTTTTGGTACACAGATTTTCACTTGATTTTATCCAGCAAAATTTACCAAACTGTGACCACGCCATTACTAACTTGTCCAATTAAGAGCATATATTACATAGGTCCATGGTGCTTAAATGAACTTTGAGTAAAGTATGCCATTTTGAACTGGACAAAGAGAATGCAGTATGTCTGTAATATTTACAAATTATTGGTTTAAGAGGCAGTTTTTAAAACTAATTACATGTTATAACAAATTGCTGTATAAACAGTTCTTGTTGTCCAGTGGTGTAAAACATAATGTTGCAAGTCTTCTTGTGCAGACTACTTTCATTTTTTTAAAGTGCCTTTCTTTTGAAATACATTATGTTTCTTATTTAAAGAGGCAGAAAAGTGATTTCAGCAACTGCCCTGTTACGTAAAACAAAATGATTTACTTAAACGAAAAATCAATTTAATTTAAAGTGTAAGCAGCCTGCGAGAGTAAACTTACAAATAAAACTTTGTAATGCAGCCAGACAAATGTAGCGTTGTTATACTCACTTAAAGAAATTTAGCTGTAGTCAAGTTGAATTTACTTAATGAATTTAAGTCTCACCTCTTGATGGAGGTCGCTCAGGTCCCAGAAGTGGGCATGCCGGGCACAGCCTGGGTACTGTCGGGCACAGCAGGAGTCGGGTGGCCATTCCATCTCCGTCATCTCCAGCCAGTCCGTGAAATAAATGACCCCGCAGCACTTAAACTGAAACATATACAGACATTCACAGGTTCCACAGTGCTTAAGTTCCCTAATACACGCCCCTCCGGGACAGCACACCTACACACGTATCATTGGACCGACACACACACTCCCCACCCAGACAGCACACTGATACCAGTACCATTGCACCGACCCACGCACTCCCCATCCAGACAGCACACTGATACCGGTACCATTGCACTGACCCACGCACTCCCCACCCAGACAGCACACTGATACCGGTACCATTGCACCGACCCACGCACTCCCCACCCAGACAGCACACTGATACCGGTACCATTGCACCGACCCACGCACTCCCCACCCAGACAGCACACTGATACCGGTACCATTGCACCGACCCACGCACTCCCCACCCAGACAGCACACTGATACCGGTACCATTGCACCGACCCACACACTCCCCACCCAGACAGCAAACTGATACCGGTACCATTGCACCGACCCGCACCGACCCACACACTCCCCACCCAGACAGCACACTGATACCGGGACCATTGCACCGACCCACACACTCCCCACCCAGACAGCAAACTGATACCGGTACCATTGCACCGATTTCTGCTCCCCACCCAGACAGCACACTGATACCGGGACCATTGCACCGACCCACGCACTCCCCACCCAGACAGCACACTGATACCGGTACCATTGCACCGACCCACGCACTCCCCACCCAGACAGCACACCGACACAGGTAGTGCTGGACCGACACATGCACTCCCATCCCGGACAGCACACTAATACAGGTACCATTGGGCTGACACAGGCACTCGTTACTTTCTGTTTCCAAGAGCTAGGGGGCGATGTAGTGTAGATCCATAATCCCATTTTGCTCTTACTGCAAAAAGTTGCATAGGGATTTTCAAGTTAATATGACTATGTTTGAGAAAAACCATGAGCTCGACAGCGATTGATAATGACATAACTAATCCAACGGGAAGACTGTGACGAAAGACATATCCAGATGCTTCAGCTGCAAAGGATTGTGGTCCATATTCAATCTTTCCTGTGTTCCAAGGTTCGTCCTGCGTTTCCTTGCTGAAAGGAAGCAACAAAGGAGCAAACTGCCTCCTTTCCTTCATGAAATAAACAATACTTCTTCATTGCTCCCAGCCAAAATATTTGCAGTTCATGTCTGATATCAAGGATGGTTCCTTGGTCATTAGAGAATTCATATACTCCCAAAAATTGATATTTTACATGGGCAAGAAATCACTGACATTACTTTCTTCTTTTAGGCTCCAAATTGACAGTCATCTTGAAATCATATCTTTTACACAGCATTTATTCCTTCTCTCAAAACTGCTAATTCTTTACTGTATGATTCTTAGACAACCCTTGGTAAAAAAAAAATATGATCTTCACTTCCATAGTTCTGACACACATCTACTTTGGTGGTAAACAACATTGCCACTTAATTTTAATTACGGCCAAAATGCTTTGACACAACCTTGTGACCACCTCCCACGAATGCAAGGCAACATCATGGCTGCCCAAGATAGCTGTCGAAGTAGACACACACAGACACGCACCATCTCACCTCACCCACAGCTCTTAAAACTGAGAGAGAGACACACACACACACACACACACACACTCTTCAACACCGAGACGCAGGCAAAACGCACCAGGAGAGGTCACAGTAAGGACACTGTTGCCACCCAAACAGGACAGAAATGAACAGCGAGGCTATAAAAGGATGGGTGGATGTGGTTTGTGTCACCGAGTAGCACTTCATCGAGAACCAGGAGGCTCTGACCAGCCTCCGTCACTGCTGCTGTCTCAGGAAAAAATATATTCTCTTTCCTGATGTAAAAGTGCAATGCGTGAACCAGGCATGAGCTCACTGTTTACAAATCAACTGCGCAGTGTATTATAAAAGTGAAGTAATCAGGAACCATTCTTCATCAAGAGTGTATCTGATCACAGACTCACACAGAAACACAACCAAGCCATGTCAGAAGAGGAGGAAACTCTATGCTCAGAAAGTAAACTCCCTCCTCGGTATTTTACTCAAATCACTTCTGCGCTAAAATCAGAGAAATTCTTCATACAGCGGGAGGAAATAAAAAGAGAACGTAAAGCACATGGTTTGTAGACACATTTAGACAGGACGTATGCAGTCTGACCCCTGACCTTTCAGCTCCAAGTGATCGGGGAAATTTAAATGACACAACTTCGTTTTCTTACCTCTGACTGGAAGAAGTTCCAGGACTGGGTTAACCACTGGTAACGGGGTAAGCCGTAGTTGGTCATCCGGGACTTCAAACTGATCATGTCAGACCGCAGGAACTGAGGCTAAAATTTCAGAGGTCAGACAGTGCATTCTGTCAGCTCAAACTGGCAGCTTACAGACCGGAGGTCCATGTGTATTTGGACAGTAACTTAATTTTAAAGGTCCCATATTATGCTACCAGGTGCAGAGCTAATTAGCCATTATGAGCCAGTTCAAAATCTCCCCTTCCTGACATCACAAGGGGGAGTGACCACCCAGAATAATGAAATCTGATTGACTGCTTGGCTGAAGGTGATCTGTTCTTCTTGCCTCTGGTTGGTTACTTCCCCAAGTGATGTCAAGAGAGGAAAGATTTTGAAATGGCTTGTAACAACTAATTAGCTGTGCACCTGGTGACATAATAGGGGACCTTCAAAGGGCTGTACCTTTTACAAAATTCACAAGACACATCTGCAAATACCCACAAGTCAACAGTCCACACTTTAACTACATCCATGTGTAGTCAGCTCTGTAGAGACTGTCCTGATAAGCAAGAACCTCATTGTGTATCAACAAGTGCAACAAGAATGTTCCGGATCCCCTCTACATTGTGGCTCCTTTAACAGCCTTTCAGATGTTTAATGAGGGGTAAAGTGTTTAAATAAGAACATCAGATGGCATTTTCCCCACGCCATTAAAAAGCAGGATAGTATGTAGGACACCAGTTTTACTGATGTGCTCATGACAAACGGATAAGTCCATGACAGCACTAAAATCAGTCTGGAGACTAAAATCTTCATGCTCTGCTTCTGTAAAGCTTGTGAACCAATCATGACCCTCCACCCACGATCCCTCCAGACAGGAAAACAGTTTGTAACCAATAGTAGACAATTTTACAAAATCCCAGGAGGAGGAAAAAAGGTTTGCAAACAATAAAAGACAATTTAATATTGTTCCCCATGATAAAGTGTCTTTTCACTAACGAAGGCTCGGAGGAATTGTGACCAAAGCAGTTCACACCAGGTAGATGGAGCAGAAGATCAAAGCAGCCCAGTCCTACACACACACACGTGCGCGCACACACACAAACACACACTGCTCTCAGAGTTCCTCTGATAAGACTGAGCCCCAGGTGTTAAAACCACAGAGCAAGAAAAGGTCACTGCTTCACTGCATTCCGAAATAGCAGAGAGAGAGAGAGAGAGAGAGAGAGAGAGAGAGAGACTCACCTCCTCATAGGTCCACACTCCACTAGCCAGCTCCACACAGAGAATCACTAACAAGCAGCCAAAGTACTGCGGAAACACAGGAGACCACTACATCACACAGTGGAGGAATATGAGCACATACAGTACACACACTAGATAAATAAGAGTTCCAATCACAGGTTAGTGAACCAGACCACGCCTAAATACATCACTCCATTTATCCACATCCGAACCGACCAGCCTACTTAAACCGCCTTCATTCTACAATCCTGGTCTGTCTTGTTCAATGTTTCCCCCTCCCATTCCCTTCTATTCTTCTCTTACTCTATCACTCTATAGGAACCCCAGGGGACTTGAAGAGCCTTTATGAATCTCAGAAGAGATGCGACCACCACCCTGAGTCTCATCGCCTGGGGCTTCCCGTTGTCCTGCACTGGTCTCCTGCTCAGGTCCATTCCGTCCTTCATCAGTACAAATTCCCATGCTTATTCATTTCAATAAATATCATCAACTATTTTAGTTGTGGTCTGGAATTCATTAACTCTAGCTGTAAAAATGTGTTACAGATCACTCCATCACAAGAGTGAAATGAAGTTAAAAGTGATGCATGACACCAGCCCCTCAGTTTAATGAGCGTGCTTCTGCAGTGTCTCAATTCCTTCAACATCATCAATTCTCAAACTGACTTTAAATTAAATAATGGGACCCACCCAGCTCTTCCAGATTAACCTCACAGAGATTCAGGCTCGCATTTCAGGGATATAGGACTTGGCAGGGCCCCGAGATTCTCGAAGCGCTCGAGATGGCTTCCTCAGCCTGAGAAAAAAATGGCTCCCCGAGCCTCCTTAGCGATTCCGCAGAGGAACTCTATCTAGGTCAAGGGTTCCCTGTCAAACAAAATGGCTCGGCCTGGGAGCTGTAATGCTTCACGCCTGTGATAGAGGGTTCCGTAATGAACTGGAAAAGGGTTCCTTGGCAGACACAGGTCAAAGAACCATTTTTCTCCCCTTTCGTGACCATGGCGACTGGCTATGACGCAACAGGCCGTCCCTCCCTGCAGGAGCCAGCGTGAGCCCACAGTGAGAGGATCGCCGCGTAACTTTTGGCCTGTGCACTGGCCGACCCTCCGACACGTGCACGTCTGTCCCCGGCCCAGATATTCCATTATGCACAGCTGCGCAGCCCTACCCGGCCAACCAGGATGTTTATGCGGAGACTGTAAATATTTGCGCGAAAGCCACAGCGTTGTTAATGCCACGGTGCTTTTAGCGCAGGAGGATCCAAACAAGACCCCTCGTTGACCTCCCTCTCCAGCCGAGACGAGCGAGGAAATGGGAACTTTTAACCTCAGAGGTCCGTGACCTTCTCACCTGGGCCAGGAAAACTGCTTGCAGAACAAGACAGAGGGGAGCTCTGACCTCTGAAATTTGACCTTTCAGTGCAACAAAAACATTGCTTAAATACGAGGAAGTAATGCCCCACATTTCATTGTGCCCTTGCTGGGAATGGCGTTCCTCAAGCACGAACTCTCAAATATACACCAGGCACAGCTCTATGGGAGGTGCAATCCATGACAAAATGTCAGCCAAGCTCTATTATAAAGTCTGCACGCGAGAAATTTGTTCTGCCGAGAAGTCTTCTTTGCAATCAAAGTCCTCCGACTGAAGTTCCCAGTGAATGGTTGTTGAAAGTTTCCACCGCTATATTTTTGGTGATAAAATCAATGGCAAACTTCCACTCAGCAACTCTCTGATCTGTGCAATTTGCATTTCTTTTTGATGCCAATTTCAAACAATTTTTCCTCACAGAAAACACTGATATTAGAGACTTGAAAGGCAAAATGAGAAGAGGAAAGGAATTGGAAGAAGAAAGATTTTAAGCGAAAAAAATTATTAGATTCTGAGAAGGTGAGCTCAGGGCCATCTGACACAAAGTATTCTCGCAATGTTGATGGAATGTTCCATCAATGTTGTAATGTCGCCAATACGCGCCTACAACAAAATGATGTCGTTTTCCATTCGCTAGAGGACCAATGAAGGGTAGAAATTAGAATTCCTCTCTGTCCGTACTAATCTCCTTGCCCCACAGTCTTACTCCGGCAAAAAACGGTGCCGTCTCATTTCTCTGGCTGGCGCTAAAGAGGAATTACAGAGAGTTGAGCATCGATCACCGGCCCAGCTGGCCCCGATACGGGCACTGTCCCAGTGCTACACTGCTAATGAGAGATCTTTTATTCAAGCATGCTGAAAGCTTGAGGTGCTAGACGAGTGAATGTTCTTTCATTTATATTAAGCTGTTTACAACGCTGGCTACCATAGCTGCTCTACATTAGATGTGGGCCACTGTAAAAATGTATAAACAATTTCTCAGTAATAATGTTCGCCACAATATGAATTCGGCTATAACGCCTTTGCTGGTTGTGAATGTATTCTGATGTTTACAGCAAAGCGTCTGAAGAAAAACTCGGAAATCAGGGGTGAACATCTAGAATGCCCACTGTCCGGGGGCAACAATGAGAGTGGTTTAGATCAGTAAATTCATTTCTCTCGGTGCCAAACGGACTAGTGTCTACATCCGAATCTCAAGCTCCTTTGAAAGCTTGTTCTGTCGAATCTCTTCGTGTTGGTTTAATTTGAGTTGAGCTAAACACCTCGGCTGTTTGTCTATTGTGCTGTAATTATTTTAAGTATTTTATTTATTTTCCTTATCTACAACCCCAATTCCAAAATAGTTGGCACAAAGTGTAAATTTTGAATAAAATCAAAACGCAGTGACGCAATGACTCACACCAGCCAGTATTTTATTCACAATAGAACAGAGATAACATAGCAAATGTTGAAACTGAAAAATTTTACAATTTTATCCACAAAATGAGCTCATTTCAAATTTGATGGCTGCTACAGGTCTCAAAAAAGTTGGGACAGGGGCCTGTTTACCATGGAGTAGCATCCCCTCTTCTTTTTAACACAGAATGGAGGCGTCTGGGCATTGAGGAGACAAGGTTCTTGAGTTTAGCCATTGGAATTTGATCCCACTCTTGTTTTATACAGGCTTTCAGCTGCTGGAGAGTTTTGGGTCTCCTTTGACGGACTTTTCGTTTAATTATGGGCCGAATGTTCTCAATCGGTGAAAGATCAGGACTGCAGGCAGGCCAGTTCAGCACACGGACTCTTCTACTATGAAGCCATGCTGTTGTAATAGCTGCAGTATGTGGTTTTGTATTGTCCTGCTGAAATACACAAGCCTTCCCTGGAATAGATATCGTCTGGAGGGGAGCATATGTTGCTCTAAAACCTTTATATACCTTTCAGCATTCATGGTGCTTTTTAAAACATGCAAGTGTCCCACACCATATGCACTAATGCATCCCCATACCATCAGAGATGCTGGCTTTTGAACTGAGCGCTGATAACAGGAGGGGGTGGTCTTTCTCCTCTTTAGCCGGAGGACATGATGCCCATGATTTCCAACAAGAATGTCAAATTTGGACTCGTCTGACCACAGGACACTTTGCCACTTTGCTGCAGTCCATTTTAAATGAGCCTTGGCCCACAGAACACGGCGGCGCTTCTGGATCATGCTCAACAATGGCTTCCTTTTTGCATGATCGAGTTTTAGGTGGCATCTGTGGATGGCACGATGGACTGTTTACTGACAGAGGTTTCTTGAAGTATTCCTGGGCCCATTTAATAATGTCAATGACAGAATCATGCCGGTGAGTGATGCAGTGGCGTCTGAGGGCCCGAAGATCACGGGCATCCAGTAAAGGTCTTCGGCCTTGTCCCTTACGCACAGAGATTTTTACAGTTTCTCTTAATCTTTGGATGATGTTATGCACTGCCGATGATGAGACCCTCAAAGCCTTTGCAATTCGACATTGAGGAACATTGTTTATAAAGTATTCCACAATTTTTTTAAGCAAGCCTTCACAGGTTGGAGAGCCTCTGGCCATCTTTACTTCTGAGAGACTCAGCCTCTCTAAGACATCCCTTTTATAGCCAATCATGTTACACACCTGATGCCAGTTAACTTAATTACTTGCTAAATGTTCTTTCAGCTGATTCTCTAATATATTAATTGCTTTTTCAGCTCTTTTTTGCCTGTGTCCCAACTTTTTTGAGACTTGTTTCAGCCAGAAAATTTGAACTAAACTCTTTTTGTGGATAGAAATGTGAAATGTCTCAGTTTCAACATTTGAAATCTTATCTATGTTCTATTGTAAATAACATATTGGCTTGTGATCTGAAAGTAATTGAATTTTGATTTTATTCACAATTTGCACTTCGTCCCAACTATTTCGGAATTGGGGTTGTATTTATGTCCATTTATTTTGGTATGTTAAGTTTGTTCAGCACCACGGTCAACTGTGGTTGTTTTAAATGTGCTGTACAAATACATTTTGACTTTACTTTGACTTGACTTGAAAACAGAATAAAAAATTCGCTATACAAAATCAGCCTAAAGTGGCCCAGCACACTCTCGCTCGACTCTCTGCGTCCCGCTCCGTCTCTGTGTCCTCGAGCCAGTCTTTTCGGGCGGAGATACCGGGCTCTCTAGGGTCACGGGGTACGCCTCGCCCAAAAAGAGCGCGGTGAATAGCGGCCGGCGAAACTCGAGAAGCCCTCTCCTCTCGCTTTCCGATGCACGCGAGTGAAATAAATAGCGTCGGCCATTGTTGCCGCGGATGATAACATTGTCGTGGTTCCGCGTTGCGTGGTAACACATGAATGCCGCGGCCAGAGACAAAAGAGCCGAAAAGCATCTGACGGACAGAATGGACCCCCAGCGCCTGGAGCAGGTGGGGTTCTGCAGACAGGACTCTTTAGACTGAGGTGAGCGACAGGAACTCCACCCTCCTTACAAACACCTGGGGGCAGGAGGAACAATACGCAGTAACACCCACAACACCACAACACCACCCCACACCAACTACCTCATTTACCAGAGCCGGAGAGTCACAAAAGACCATGGAAATACAGCAAAGAGCACACAGACGTAAATTAAGCCATGCTTCTCTCCTGTTTGTAATGTACACTGACCTATTTCCAAGACATGCCTTATTTCACAATGTGCTGAAAATGTACAACTGATGAAGAGCACCCAATTGCTACGTATCAAAGTGTCCCTTTCACCATGTAATCATTCTATAAGCGAATACGTTCTAAGACTGGGGGGTTCAGCGGGTCACAAGAAACCAGAAGGTTGTGGGTTTGAATGCGGCCTGGGCATTTCTGCGGGTCTGCACATTCTAACGATGCTCCAAATTCTGCACCATGGTAGGCAAATTGGACAATCTAAACTTCCTGATGAAGATAAGAGGGTTACATGATGGATGGATGGATTGCACTTCAGGCTAAAGCAGAAAAACCATCTTTTTCTGTGAAGGGCAATTTCCTAAACAATTCCAAGCAGCGCATGCCATTTCACTGGCCGGTGGGATGATTTGTCCCCGAACAGCCCCTCAGCCCACTACGTGACAATTCTGCTCGATTTAATTTTAGCTGCTTCACCTCGCTACCCTGACATTATAATTAAGTCCAGGATTGCCGCAGAATCACCTGAGGCTAGAGCGGACGCGTACGAGTAATAGCGCTTCTTTGTGCTGGGGATGACAGTCAATTATCTCACTGCTTAATTATCTCCCGGCCTGTTGCGGTAGTAGCACTTGAACAGTCTCTGTGTTCGCTAGTTTTTTCTTTTTTTGAATCCACATTTCTGCAGTGTGTTGTTCATCGCCTGCCTCCGTGTCCCTGGAGTGGTGCAGGTGAGTGATCGAGCAGGCTAATCTCAAAGCCATTCTCTCGCCCTTGATTGATGCACGGGTGGTCCCTTTCGAGCTCACAGCCTGTCAGTCTCCCCTTGTCTGTGACAAACATGTTGACTCAGGTTTGTAATTCATGGGGTTTGTGCGATACTTCAGCGCCCGGGGAGTCATCACTCAGTGGCCGCGACAAGCGCAGAATGAGCTGTTTTACAGCTGTAGTTATCACGGGGTGCTCTTCGCGCGACCACGGGAGACGTTCATGAAAAAAAAAACAAAAACCTTTACCAGCGCGTGATGAATGGCCGTCGCGATGTTTAAACACCGGTGTAAATAAAGAGCAAATTGGGGACGCGGCCCCCGCAGTTGTCAGGGCAGCGCGAGCTGGGGAACAGCGAGGGGAATTTAAATTTACAAGCGGAGTTAAACTCTTTAAGGACAAAAGTTTCAGCCGTTTGAGAGAGTCGTTTGTTAGGTTTGGGGAGGCCATTCTCGCCAATGCCAGAAGCTGCAATGTCAGGACCCGTCGAGCACTTCTTTTTTCTGCAGTCAACAGAATACGGCTAAGTTTTTTTTATATCTTTTTTTTTAAATTCTCTGGATGTTGTTTTCTCAAGGAATATCAAAATTAGAATATGTCAAGCTAACAGGTGTCAGCAACTCCAACAGGCTTGTAAAACAAACAAATATATGTTGACATGGTTAGACATTTAACAAAATGTCAAGAGCAGAGCTGCATGCTAATGGAGGGCTGTGAGGTCTTATGCTGACGGGACCTTGACTGTTGTGTGAGGGACAGATCCCTCTCAGACAGAACCAGTTGAAAACGACACAGTTTCTTTCCATGACAGACCCAGCGGTGGCGCCAGAACTGTAAACTGGGGGGCAGAGAGCATCCCTTTACAACCTTTACAACAGCTATTATTCCTGGCCAGTTAGAGTGTTTTCGGAGTGAATGTATCATTTAGAAAATTAATGAGAACATTGTTTTAAAGAGACGTTCCAGGGCCCCCAATTTCCAGTTCTGGCACCACCACTGGACAGACTGGAAGAAAATGAAGCACAAACAAGGGTTCCATCGCAAACGTGGCACCAGAGGTGGCAAATCCAGTTCCAGACTATAAGAATCCTCCCCAGTACATGGTTCTAACCACCCCGATTGTCTAACCTCAGTCCTTCTGCCAGTGGTGTGCACTATAAAGCAGGGTCAGTGGGTCAGGCATGTTGAGCCTACACAGAAGGTTTTCAATGTCACGAAGATAATAGCTCCCTACTAACCTGTAAGGGTAACTTCTCTGACTGCGAGTTCAGGGTTTGTCAGGCCAGCTCGCGCAAAGAAAGCCTGGCTAATGTTGAACTTGCTTTGCAGTATAACCCTCAGGAGGCGGAACGAATCGTTGGAATCTGCCGACTGAGTTTACACTCGGGAGGAAGAAACACATGGCAGGATTTTTACTCTCCAGACCCTGGATTTTCCTCCTCGCACCTCACACATTCACAACCCCACCAGTGAAGATAGGTGCACCTACCCAGGACAGGAGAAGAAGACTGCATTTCAGGGTCCCGCAGTATCCCACCATGGCCACGATGATTAGGAAGCAGCATACTGAGATGATGACTGGATGGACGACGGGGGAGTATGTGAGAACAGCAGCTTCCTCCAGTCTGTAATCGGGGGGGGAGAGTGAATACTTGGCAGAGCTGTTGTTTGTTTATTTATCTGTCTCTCTCCTCCCTCCGTCCCTCGGCGCAGCATATTTATACCACAGCTACATCTGTATTCTGATTGCACTCAGAAGGAATGCTAGCATTTATACGTCCCTTTCGCTGCTCCAATCAGTCCAGAGGTCAGAGGCCGTCTCGCATCTTTGCACCGATCGCAATTCACAAGCCTCTCCCTCAGGCTGTCAGATTATATAGTAAACATAAGACCGTATGTCCGAACAGAATACACAATAAACTTCAGACTGTATGTCCAGTCATAATGGACAGTGCGCTTAAGACCAACCTTACAATCAGAATATATGCCACACTTAAGAATGTATGTCCAATCAAAATGCTCAGTACACAGAAGGATAACCAACCAATCAGAATAGACAGTACACTTAAGACTATCCTTCCAATCAGAATATAACAAACACTTAAGATTGTCTCAGTCCAAGTACAATACACTCCATACTTAAGATCTTAAGAACAGTCCAATCAGAATACACCGCCTACTGGCAGACTCCCTGCAATAACACTGTCCAATCAGAATGCAGACTGTTGACCCTCTCTCCCATTGCCAAATCAGGTCCAAGAGCAGACTGAAGTGGAGGGGTCATAAATCATTGCTGCGGAAACAGAGCTGATAGAAATATTATTTCAGAGAAAAACAGCCCATCCAGTCAGTTTTAGCAATGAGACTGAAAAACTGACTGTTTTTATCCAATCAGAGTGCTCAGCTGTCTCTCCCACACTTCTTATCAGGCTTCAGAGTGGACAGCCCTGAAGAGGTCATAAACCTGAGCGCCAGAGAGACGATCCTGCTACAGGGGAGAGGTGCAGCACTGCGGCCCAGTCTAAGGACCTCATACTCAGCCAGTTTCCCACGCTCCCTGCCATCCTCAGCTACCTCCTCCATATGAATTAGCTCCCGGAGACACTCCTCGTGCTCCCTTTAGATATCCTGGCTGTTTTACTGGTGAATCACACTTTTCCAGGCTACAATTTTAAGACAAGTACACCCATAAGGGCCAACCAAGTAGTTCCTATGAGAAAGAAAACATTTTTTCCTTGAACAGGCAAAAATGAATTTAGAACGGAGGCTTAAATACCTAACTCAAAAATCAATGTCAAGATATTACCGTTTGATTTATGTGTAACTTTGAGATTAGCATTTTTATACATGTTCACATCTCCTGATATATCAGGGACAGGCAACCTTGGATCTGGGTTCCAGTTTTTGTTAATCTAAACCTTTAACTGAAGACCAGGATTGAATTTAATTAATGTGTTTTTCATGGACACAGTTGACCATGTTCTGAAGTGCTCTCAGAGTTTCACCTTTCAGAATATTCCGCAATTCATGCTCACACTTTCAATCATCCATTAAACTCCGGAGGTTGAGCACGGATGGAACAAAAACCAGAAACGACACTCAACCTCCAGGATCAGGGTTGCCTACCCTTGAGTATGTGCTGCCCCCAGACTATCAGGTAACAGAGAACCTCAAAGAGGCAAATGGCTGTTTTTGGCTTGTTTCGTGCAGATTTAAAACTCTAGGAGGTACCGTCGGCAGCATCTAGTGACCACCCAACCTAAAGTCTATGTTGGCAATGGTCGCTGGCTCACACCTGCTCTGCCTCTCTCACCTGGTGTCCGCGGTCAAGGTGAGCACATTGTTCAGGTAATCCCTGAGCCACGCAGCCACGCCCAACACACAGATGGACATTATCTGGAAATAATAGGAATAAGGAAATCACTTTTTCACTCCCTGTTTTAGATTTGGTTCGTGTTTTCTCAAAACACAACTGATTGTGAAATGTATGAATAGTATGAATGAATTCCAGAAAAATAGTGAGAGTATAGCATTAAAAAAATGTTACATCTCAATTAGACGGTGACTAAACAAGGCAGGCCAGCGGCTTACAATGCAACTGCTGGCATTTTATGCAGCCCTGTATCTTTGACAAATCTTTGGCGCTTTACCAACAAAAAATTTTAAAAGCAGGCCCCCTATAAATTGGAGCATTTCCGAGACAAGCGCACTGGATATAGTTCGGACGCCAACACCGTGTTTAAGGGGGGTAAAGGCAGAAGAGCAAACTTGTAGCTAAGTCCATGAGACTTGTATGGGCCAAGCTGAACTGTGAAGGATCCGCCGTCGTGTGTAACGTGAGCACCGACTCCGCCACCTGCTCCGGCCGTCCGACTTCTCTTACCCAGAACAGTAAATTGAGAGCGAAGAGCAAGCAGCGTAGGCACTTTATCGAGTCCTCCCGAGCCATTCTGAGCGCGGTAACCGCAGGACGAGTCTCCGCATTTTACCACCCCCAACCATAGCAGCAGGATCCACTTCAAGAATAAAAGCAATACTTCAAGTTGATTAATTCAAGGAAAATAGAATGAAAAATTCCTGTATTTTCTGCATAGCCCTTAATACGTCATTGAAACATACCGTTTTACATTTGTTTTCCAATTCAGCTCCGTTTCATTGCAATGTCTTGTTGCAGCTTGAGTTATCCGAGAAAACTTTTAAAGACCATGCACAACAGGTGTTCTCTTACATTTGCCTTCAAGATGATGAAGAACTCATATGACCGCGGTGGAGCTGACATTAGAATCAATCACCACTGACAATTTCTCCAGTACCGTTACAATTAAATCGGTTTATTGGCTGAGCCACTAGATCTCTCGAGAATCTCCCTGTAACAGACGGTCACTTCTGCCACCATCAAACATAAAAATATTCTAATTTTCTCCTCCAGAAGGAAAGTCCTCGTGAAAATCAGTCCCCATAGAGCATGGTGAAGTCGATCAAAGTAATTCCAGAAAGTTATTCCAAAGCCTGAGTTCTAAATGATTAGTCTTGGCTATCTCGCATTAAGTCGGAACGCTAAAGCTGTCGGCCACAATAGACTATCTGTTTTTGGAGCTGAGTTGTCATCGCTGAGAGTTGAGGGTTGACAATTCAAGTTTTGAATGTATTCCGAAGGACTGCACCGAGTAAAGCGTTCCCTCTTGCCATCTTCTTGGGGCGTTCCTCTGGGTCCTAGAGACTTGCTCTGACTAATTACAGCTGCATTTCATTCTGAAAGAAACGGTCCAGGAGAGACAGAAAGAAATGAGGAATGTAGGCGGCTATCCGCCTCGGACAGATAACATGCAAATTGGTCAAGGGGTGAAATCTGAGGAAACGTTATTGTCCGCGTTGGAGCCAAACAGTTCGCTATAAAAATGGCATATGGCAGTAGGATATATATCGCATTTGCCAAAGGTCTTTGGTTGTTTTTCCCCCCCATTAGGAATCAGCGCAAGTTTTTAGAAAAAAAAGTGTCAACATCAATGAAATAGCCTCTAGTTTATTTTCATGCTCTATCTGCAACGAATAGCAGGACAAACCTCTTTAATGGAACAAAACGTAAACAAGTTAGACTACACGCGGCAGCCAATTTGATACCGGGCTATGCTTCAGTAAATCGGCGACTTTTGCTATCAAGTTTTTTTTTTTTTTTTTTTTTTTTAATTATATATATAAAATATTATTTATATATTCCTGAATTACTTGAATTCAACCGTTGATAAGTTTTGTGGAAAAGAAGCTTGTCAGCTGATTATTGAATAGCGTACTAGAAACAGAAGCACGTGCTACGCACGGGAAGTGAAATATAAGCTTAGTAGACAGATACTCCATTATTACAATATGTTATGTATTTTTTATTGGGTGGTTGATTATGTTTTAAATTGTTATCCGCTAGAGCATATGTATGTGGGCTATCAATATGTGAAAGGACAGCTCTGTAGGTGCCAACATCACGAACTGGAAAGGGTGAAGGAAAACCTTCCCTCCTTTAGACGTAGTAAAAGAGTCAACAAAAATAGGTTCCGCTGTTAACCACAGGGCGGCGCACAAATTGTGGTAAGCCGTATTCGTATATGTTACAGTCAGAAATGACTTAAAATTTCTGTCATTACACGAAATGACTGGTTTCACAATCTGACTGTGACATATACATGCTCAAGTTAAGCATGGACATTTGTGGTAATTATCACCAAGAAAGTGGCATAAACATGGTGCAAATGTATACTTGGATATACACGAATGTTGTATATTGGCGGTTTGGAAATTATATCAATAATGTATTATGGTTAAAATGTTATATTAAAGAATTGTAGATAATACAGAATTTTTTTTTTTTTTTGGTCTTTTAATCCAGTTATCTGTTAATCCTCCAGCTTCAGGGTACTGAGGTGATAAATCGAATCACCAAAGGAGTTTTCACAGAAACACTTTATTTATTTATTTATTTATTTATTTACCAGCCATGTTAAAATATTTTCATGCCGGGAGCGACACATTGCATTCTTCTCCACTGAAAATAAAGTGTGGCGAGCTTTCCTGAGTGAAACTGTGGTAAAGCACAATCCGTCCACATGGAGGATGACACTGTATGGGAGTTGCAATGAGCTTAACGAGTTTAACATGAAGCTGTTTTTTGCACTAGCAGGCCAATGCGAAAAATAAACAACATTGTGAAACACTAAATCCTTGGAAGCCAATACATAAATTATTCCAACCTTAATAGCAACTTAAACAATACTGCATTTTGACAGCTATTATCAAATGTGATTTCACATTATGAGACTAAAAGTTCAAATAAAAAATAATTAAATAAAAAATTAGACTCTGATCAACATGAAGTATAGGCCTATGTCTCCAATATTTTTTAATTTTTTTAAAGTCGTGCTGTTGTCAATGACAACATGTTTGATGCCTCATAAAAAGCAGCGTTCCTTCTATTGCTGATGATTTACCACTGTTCAGCTCTGCACCCTAACCCACAAAATAAGATTATCTTTGGCTTTAGATTTAATCACAGAAGCTGCTGCACTCTACCAACAGTCAGCTCATTAAAATAGCATAGCTTCTCTATTGGTAGTCTACCAGGGAAGACATTCAAAAGCCGATTGTCGATTAATATTAAATGCGCGAGATATGTATTATACTTATGTGCATTTAAACTAAATGTCTGCAAAAATGCACATAAGACTACGCATTTGATACTGTATATGTAGACAGCTAAATTCCTAAGGGAGGAGGAACCAGTAGAGTGGCAAAACTACGAGCGCCATAATGCCTTTCGATTTGAAATATGTAATTTTATGACGCAAATTCAAAACGTGTCCAATCACAGTTGAGGTGTCTAATTACGTCACCTACGATGACCTCAGTCGGAGAAAGAAGTCTTTTTTTTCCCCTTAAGCTCCGGTGGTAGACGGCGCCATATTGAAAGACGGGAATTCTTTTAACAAACATCCTATTTAGCTCGCCAAAATGCTCTACTTGGAGGATTATTTGGAGAGTAAGTACTGTGCTTTTCAAGCATGCTCGTGATGTTATTAAGGCATTCAGTCCTTATCTGTGATCATTTTTGACTCTTCGTCCTTCTCGGCTGTTAATCATTGGGGTGTTTTCTTCTTCTTCGTCTCTGTCAGTGATCGAGCAGCTACCCATGGATCTGCGCGACAGGTTTACGGAAATGAGAGAGATGGACCTGCAAGTGCAGAGTACGGCATTGCTACAACGTGACACTTCAAAACATTTGTTGCCGCTACACTCTTTTCGCACCCTGTCGATCCAACAACCCCTAAAGCCGCTTTCAAACTGGACGCGAAACGAATTTTTCGCACGACAGATTACATTCAAAGTCAATGCAAAGACGCGAATACACACGGTGTATTCGCGTCTTTGCATTGACTTCGAATGTAATCTGTCGTGCGAAAAATTCGTTTCGCGTCCGGTGTGAAAGCAGCTTTAATCTCACTGAATGACCAGTTGTAACTGAAACTGCTAGTTTGCTAGCTATTCAGTTCTTTGAATGCAGCATGGCCAGGTAGCTAGTTAGCTGCCACACTAGATGGTCTATCGCAGGTAGCTATCTTAAGCATTAAACTCAATATAGCTGGTTTGCAACCGCTAACTTTAGACTCCGATATTGCTGACATAATTTGTTTGCATCACAGTTTGATGGAGAATATAGGTGGAAAACCTGTTGTGTTGACTAAGTTTACACGTGAACAGATGCTACGGTACTTAACGTTTGATCTGCGGTTGGGCAGAAGTTTTTTGCACAGTAACTCTATGCCAGAATTTTAGCTCTGTCCCGAGTTAAGCCGCTTTCACACTGGACGCGAAACGAATTTTTCGCACGAATGATTACATTCAAAGTCAATTGCGAAAAAATAGTTTCGCGTCCGGTGTGAAAGCAGCTTTACCGTTCACTTCGCATACGATTGGAAAAGCATTGTACAGCACCATTATTACAACCAGCGTTCTCTTTGACCTGGCAGTTGCGTAAGATTATCAGATTATTTAACATGCCGTAATGAGCTTGGCTACATTGTGGTATTATCCTTTCCGACAACTTGAGTACATTTAACGGATCTATTGACTCGAATTAATAATCATCGAGATGACACAACATTTCTCGGGGGAAAAAAAATCGCTCACCACCGCTTCTATTTGAGGCATCACCATTTATCAATGACCACTGCACTGGATCTGAATTGCTTCCGTAAATTCTTCGGGACAGAAATTTAGTTTCAAAATTGTGATGTTAAGTCTTGTCTCTGCCGCAGATGCTATGGATCAGCTTGAACAGCGTGTGAATGAATTTTTTATCAATGCGAAGAAGAATAAGCCTGAATGGAGAGAGGAACAAATGGAAGTGATTAAGAAGGTACGAGTTGCTTGGGCTGTCAAAGGGGCCTGTAAATATTGTCTGTGTGCCACTAATGTCATCGGTTTTGGTGCTCAGCTGTAGAAGCCTTTTGACCCATATTGTTAGTTTTGCAATTGAATTGGATGTATGGTGTTAAGCATGAGACATTAGTTTGTCAATAAATAATCCTCTTTTTTAAAATGACATTTTTATGGCTTATTAAGAAATACTTTTTCCCCCTGAATGTGTTCATACATGCATTTACTGTTTATCTATACAGTGGAATGGAAAAGTATTTGCCTCCTTCCCAGTTTCCTCTGTTTTTGCATACTTTATATGCTTTAATGTTTCAGATTTTCAGACTAATTTTAGTATTCGACAAGGATAACATTAGTAAACACAAAATGTGGTTTTTAAATGATGGTTTATTGAAGGGGGTAAAGCTATCCAACCTTACCTGGCCTCTTATGGAAAAGTAATTTCCCTGAGTTTCTAAACTAATGAATTGAACTAATTTATTTGGTAATTCAGTTCAATTTTATTGCACACCCAGGCATGATTACTGCCAGTCTTGTTCTAAAAATCACTTGTATGGAACCGGACTGGGCCAAAAGCATCACACGATGCCACCTTCTAAGGAAGTTGAATTATAGAGTTGTTGAGATCTATCAGTCTGAAAAGGGTTACAAAGCCGTTTCTAAGGCTTTGGGACGCCAGTGAATCACAATGAGAGCCATTATCTACAAATGGAGAAAACAGAACAGTGGTGAATCTTCCCAGGAGTGAATCTTCCTCCAAGAGCACATCAAAGACTCCTCCACGAGGGCAAAAAAGGACCTGGACTAACATCTGAAGAATTGCTGACCTCACTTGCCTCAGTTAAGGTCAGTGTTCATGATTCCACAATAAGACGGAGACTGGGGAAAAAAATGGCATCCATGGGAGACCTACTAGGTGAAAACCACCGCCGACCAAAAAAAACCACAAAGGCTTGTCTCACATTTGCCAAAAAAAAACATCTTGGTGACCCCCAAGACTTCAGGGATAGTATTCTATGGACTGATGAGTCACAAGTGGAACTTTATAGAAGACATGGGTCCTGTTGTATCTGTCTGAAAGCTCATGCTGGTTTCCACAGTAAGAACATCATACCAACAGTCAAACACAGTGGTGATTTTGCATGGTCTGGGGCTGCTTTGCTGCTTCAGGACCTGGGAAACTTGCCGTAAGTGATGGAACCATGAGTTTTGCTCTCTACTGGAAAATGGTGACGGAGAACATCCCGCCATCAGTGCATTTGGGTTACACTGCAGAGCAATGATCTGAAGAGCACGAGCAAGTGAACTTTCAAGTGGCTCAAAAGAAACAAAATGAAGGTTTTGCAGTGGCGTTGGAAAAGTCCTGACTTGAATGGAATTGAGATGCTGTGGCATGACCTTAATTGGGCAGGTGATGCTCAAAAACCCTCCAGTGTGGCTGAATCAAAAGAATTCTGCAGAGAAGAGTGGGCCAAAATTCCTCCACAGCGATGTGAAAGACCGATAGCCTGTCATTAAAAAGATATGATTGCTGTTGTTACCATCAAGGGTGGCACAACCAGTTATTCGGTTTAGGAGAGCAGTTGCTTTTCACCTGATGGGCGATATAGGTTCTGAATAACTCTTTACCATCATTAAATGAAGTGATCATTTGAAAGCTGCATTGTGTGTTTGATCGCATCGCCTTTGCCTTATATTAAAATCACTTGGATGATCTGAAACATTTACATGTGAAAAATAAGAAAAATTAGAAGAAATTGGGAGCGGGCAAATGTTTGTTCACAGCACTGTATGCGTGCTACTTGCTTCATGCAGTTTAGGATACTGACTTGTAATCCAATATTTCTCCATCTCCTTGTTTGTTTTGTAAGGAGAGAATTACTAATACTGCAGAACATTGCTTGTTTCAGGACTATTATAAAGCTTTGGAGGATGCAGATGAGAAGGTCCAGTTAGCCAATCAGATTTATGACTTGGTAAGTTTTGTGACTTGGTAACAGAATGCCATGAATGACTGAAATGCACAGACTTGGATTGTTTCTAATTTTATGCTGTTGTAATGTTTATTAAACATTTTTTATATTGTGTTTGATTTTGCTGTTGCATTTTTGAGCTCTGAGTGTAGTTTTTTTGAAGGGGACCTACTGTGCTTTTTTTTATATAATATTCTTGGATATCCTAAAGGAAGTTTATACATTTTATGGCAAAAAAAAAACCATAAAAAACCCGTTATTTCTTTGCAATTTGATTCCTGTCATTCCTAACCCTCTGAAAAATGGACTGTCGAGTGGGTGTCTCCTCTATGGGATGAGCTTTGTTCTAATCCAAGTTGGCAGTATAAAGCAGTCAGACAAAAAGTGGAAAGCACACTTACAGTGATTTATGGGTCTTTGCTGATTGAAGCTGGGATGTTTCCATAAAAAATGAGCGATCATTCACAGAATGACGACTTGCTGAAATTCCGCCCCCTCGTATCAGAGTGACGTTATCGCAACCCGTTGCCAGTAGGGCTGCTTTGACGTGATGAACAGAATGGCGCTCGTTCGAAGTTACTAGCTTAAATTTAAGCAAAGTTATTGACCCAAATGAGTTTTTGACCTTTTTGATGACCTTGATGATAGGATCACACAAGTGTAAGCTTCTAGCCGAGACGCTTTCAGACTCGATGACAAAAAAAACAAAGACGATCTCTGCAAGATAAAGGGCATTTCGGGGTGTGACTAACAGATTAACAAATAAACATACTAATCGAACCGACCAACGAACTAGCAGAAGGAATTTCAACAAGTAATAAACCGTGTGTGGAGATATTCCGATGAGGGGCGGAACAATTCTCTCGAGCCTGCAAGTGACGTTGGAAGGGTCGGGGATCCAAATCTGAGGGCCATGCTGTATGCCATGCTAAATGCTATGTTTGATGAAAAAGACAGCCCATGAAAGACTGGCTGGGTTGTTTTACCTCACAGTGGGTTGGTAAGCACCCCAAATATTGAAATGTTTACAGTACTGTGCAAAAGTCTTAGGTACACTGCACTTCTTAAAATTTAAATCTGCTTTAGATATTTACTTTTTGTTTTCCACATTGGAGTTTCCAAAGATAAAAAGTAAATTTGAAATTCCTTAAGGTAATTTAAAGTAAAGTTTAATTAATACATGTTTGTATTTCACTGAAAAACCGTTGATACAGATAATATAGTCTTGACAGAACCGTGATGTCAACATCAGCATGGCTGCCTGCAGTTTCTTGTAGGGACAGACGCAAGTGAGACAGTCAGTCTGCCGAAGAACGGTGGCAAGTTTTCCACTCTGCTTGGAACAAGCAAAAACCCAATCATCTTATAAACTATAGCACAACAGGACAGTGTCCCAGATTTTTTTGGCAAAAGGTAGTTGCACCAAATATTGGTTTGATATAGTTTTTAACTTTTTACTGCTCTGTTTAGTACATGTCTTAGTTAAAATAAACTTTTAATTTAATCATTTTTGCAAGCATATTTGGCCTACGAAATTGCTTTAAATGTACCTAAGGCTTTTGCACCGTGCTGTATGTGCAAGAACTGAAGAAGTTCATTTAGTTTCATAGTATTTCTCCCTTCAGATTAAAACACCCGGAGTTTGAAGGTGTTTTTATTCCATGGTCCCTAGATGTTGTTCAAACGTTTTCTGTTTGGACTCTCACGGCCAGAATAACCTAGTGTGCCTGTTATTTATTGAGAGTTCAGTATGACTAAGGTGAGATCATTTTGAGTATAGCAGTCCTCCTCAGAGCTTTGTAATATTGACCTCTGCCCGTGTTTGCACTGCAGAGGGATGGTTCAGGCACTCGATCTTGAACTATTCAGCAGTTGAAAGCATTTTAGTTGAATGTCCTCTTTCATGTGTGTGGGTAAAAGGCACCGTCTTTGTAGAAAAGTTGTTTATTCCAGAGGCCATGGTTAGAAAAGCACAAAACGCACTGTGGACTCAGCCGAATCGGTCTGATCCTCGCATCTCCTCACAGTGGGTTTTTCACACATCTCCGACCTTTGACGTCAGCCAGATTTTTCATTGAAATTTATTTTTTGCTGCATATTTTCATCAGCTTCACAAGTATGGCTGTGCGTGTGATTGATTTTACTGTCATTGGTCAAAATGGTTCTTCACTAACTCGCTGCTTGGTGAAATCCTATAATTAATGGCGATGCCCAGTGGTTGAGACTGGCCATTGCCACAAATTATCAACAGTATTGCACTTGTTCTAAATGGACCCAGTCTATCCAGGTGATTGGCCTGATTAATTCAGTAGTGTTAAAGACTGGCGTGGGTCAGGGCAAAAGCGTGGATTTTACATGGCGTACACCACCTCCCTATAGTGCTGAAGCGCTGCGGACCCTATAAGTTCTGATCGATGAGAACACTCTGATGCATGAAGGATGTGAGGACAGGGGTTTAGTGTTGGGTGACACAGGAAGTGTTGGGGTTGGCTGCTGATGGTAGCGTGTTCTCTGTGGTCCCTCAGGTGGACCGACATCTGAGGAAACTGGACCAGGAGCTGGCCAAGTTCAAGATGGAGCTGGAGGCCGACAACGCCGGGATCACGGAGATCTTGGAGCGACGTGAGTCCCTGCCTTCCTCCCGAGTTGCCGTCCGTGCTTTGCAACAATGAAAAAAACCCCCCTCCGAATTCATAGTTCCTGCTGCAGCAGGATTTATCTTAATAAAGTTGCGTCGATTTGCAGTGTGGCTGCTTTTTGAGGCGTTATAAGAGTAAATGTGAAATACTCGGATCCCCAGCCATGGGTTGCCCGATATCTGGCCTGGAAACAAAAAAGCGGTGGAGGGATAGACAAAGGGACAGGAGAACAGACGGAAGTCTGAAAAGGCACATCTAGGCAATAACATGCATCCATCTGTAAAATTTCCTCAAGATGTATTGAACAGTTAAGGAGTTTTGGCCCAGAAAAGAAGTGACGGACAGACACATGGATGGTTGGACAGATGCACGACAGGACAGCACTCCTTCCTCTCTCCTTCTTCTACTTCAGGGCGGGGATCATAACTGCTGCTATTGCACATTTCTGTGCGTCTTCATACGTACTGATGTTGTGATAAAAGATCAAAGGACCGAGCCCATGAAAAATGCTACTGCCAGAAATTGTTATGGCGTTGATTCAATGGCCAATCAGCAGCAAGGTTCTGCCATTTTATTTCAATGTTTTTTGGTCAGATGTGAACTGCCTGACCTTGCTTCTCATTGGCTGCTTTACTGGGACCAGTTAAGAGATGAATGATGATTTTTGTCTCTGGAAGCAAATATTTTGGGCAAACACAGCCTCTGACCTGATGAGTGTCACCACTAATCTGTGAAATGGCGAAATTGGCATCCATGTATGGCCTATATGATGAACACGATATTGGTGTTTCTGCCATGGTGGATATTGTTTATGGCTGACGCTCACCAGTGTGACGATGTGTTTCTCTTCTTCCTCCTTCCATTCAGGGTCGCTGGAGATGGACAGCCCGTCACAACCAGTAAACAATCACCACGCCCACTCCCACACCACCGTGGAGAGTAAGTCGCATCACTTCTTCTGATTCTTGTGTGAAAATGAGCGAGTTGATTTCGCCAAATGTTTGCTCACGTCACACGAGGCGGTTTTGAAAGAATTGTTGGTGGAGATGTTTGGTAACAGAAGCTAACGCACCAAGGAGGTTGTGTGTGGATAACGTTCAACAAGACTGCGAAATGAGTAACTGTTTCGGTGAAGCTTGTGGTAAGGGATTGTCAGTGCATTGGGCTTGATTCACCCACCACGTTGTCCGTAAACTTCTCAGGAAGATGGCATGTTTAACAGAGTATATTAGGCTAACTAACCGCCAATGAAAACAGAATGTTGGGCTAACCAACTGCTAACAAAAACTGTATGTTCAATAGAGTAAATTAGGCTAAATGCTAATGAAAACAGTATGTTTAGTACAGTATATTTGACTCAATAACTGCTTGTGAAAACAGTATGTTCCATGGAGTATTTTGGGCTAACTGACTACTAACGATACCTGCAAGTTCAAGAGAGTATGTTCGGCTAACCGTTATGTTAGCTAATGCTAGAGTCTTGCTGTACTCATCAGTGGTTGGCGTGTGTTTGACTTTTGTCGTACATCTCACACTCAGAGAGAAAGTACACTACGCCAGCTCACCACACGACAGAACACGTCCCGGAGAAGAAGTTCAAATCGGAGGCACTGCTCTCCACCCTAACGTCCGACGCCTCTAAAGAGAACACACCTGGTAAGGCACTTAATATACACCTGTGACAAACCTACGCCTGTCCTCCACCTTCTACTGCGTCAACCTCAAAGTCACTCTTTTTCACTCACGTTAACTCATTACCGTTACTTAGCCATTCAGCCAATGCTTTTGTACAAAGCTGGTTAAAAATCATTGGTGTATTCAGGGGGTTTCGCTCTAGGGCAAAATGGCCACTTTGATATTGTGGGACCCTGGACCTCAAACTGCCAAACTTCCATTTCCTGGCCAAGCACCTCGGCCTTTAACATCAGTAGCCCTTGTGAAGGCAGATGGTTCATTAAACCTGGCTTCCTGCTCTGAATCCTCCAGAACTTTCTGGTTGCTTGCCACAGTGAGGTATCCTGCAGTCATCAGACAGTTTCACAGCTTATTTCTGGCAGTTAGAACAGAGCAGGACATCTAAGGGATCACTGGATGCCTGTTCAAATGGCTGGTTGTACAGCAACACTTACCAGCCACTGATTAAAATGTACCGTCACAGTGCTCCATCACTCTTTTTCTTTGGAATCGGTGTGGCTATTTGGATTTTTTGTTCCTGATGGTGGTGGGCTGGTGCCAAGTTTGTATTATATTTTCTATTTATACAAGAGTTAGTTCAGACTGAGCAATTTGGTTGGACGAGAGGCATTCTATGAGTGCTGATAACAGAGCACAACCTCACAGGGACATATTTCCGCAAAATCACTCCGCTCACAGGTGTTTTAATGACCGTTAATCACACTAACTGCCGACCACAAACTTGGCGCTACATTGTTAGCAACAGTCAAGTCCCAATCCATTTGTGGAACTATTTGCGCTGACGAAGCCACAGAACTGATTAAATAAACAAAGAAATCATAATCTGTTGTCGCTTACTGCCGTCAACTAATAAGTGGTGTTTGTAGAACTGTTGTATATAAGCAATAACACAGTCGAGGTAGTGATGTACGATATCATCATGGCTGTGATATCCTTGTGCCGACGACCACATCACAGCTGTGATGATGTTCAGCAACAACATCACTCCCTCTCGTGTGACTTTGCTTAATTATTGTATTCTAGAGTAATTCATCAACTATATATTTTCAGGATGGTTATCAAAGGCCCTCTCTCTTTGTTTCTCCCTCTGTCTCTCCCTTCCCCATCTCTCTCCCTCCCTCTCTCCTTCCCTCCCCTCACACCCTCTCCCTCCCGCTCTCTCTCTCTCTCAGGCTGCAGGAACAGTACCATGTCCTCCTCTTCCTCAAACAGTGTGTACAATGTAAACTCCTCCCAGCCTCTCACATCCTATAATCTCAGCTCTCTGCCGGCTGGGGCGGGGCCAGGGGCGGGGGCTATCACCATGGCAGCAGCACAGGCTGTGCAGGCCACCGCTCAGGTAACCACCTACATCCACAGCAACCCCCACAGAGGTGCCTGATGTTTGGGAGGGGGTTGGGCTATTGAGCATTGTCTCATACCCCACTGTACCTGAGACCCCGCTGTGATTGTCCCAGCTGGGTGCGGTCATTAATGATGCCGTCATGTTCTTTCTTCTGGTGCAGTGAAATTTCCAGTGTTAAATCAACTCTTATCCAGCCTGTTTGGTTCCACTCTGGCTAGAGTGGTCTCAAACTCTGTGAGAGTTAATTTGACTGTGTTACAGTTGAAGTAACTCTGAACAAGATCCTGCGTGTGTTTGTTTTCACCTTTGGAAATAGAATGTAAACTAGAAGCATTGCTCTTCCTTGCTGCTACATCTTCCATTTGTAGACTGTATTGTATTGCGGCTAATTAACAAGTAGGTGCATATTCACCTCCCTGCGGGAGCTCTTTTAAACAAGTCGCCACATGATAGGTTTTCAACAGCTTGGATTTTGATATCTTACATCATTGAGCAACACTATTTATATTTGACGCTCTAAGGATGAAAAATTGATCTCACTACCCTTGAATACAGGAGGATTTTCGATTGTGCTCAGTCTGGTTCCCTCGTACGGTGAATAAATTGGTTACCTAAAATCTTTGGGTGGTGCCTATCATTAGCGCTGAGCATAAATCTAAGGGAAGACGTGTGTCTGTACTGTTTTATAAATCTATAATCCGTTAGGGGATGAGAAACACTCTCAGGTGTTTCTAAGATGTATTTAAGATGTAAGATGTGATTAATCTAAGATGTATATGATACGATCATGCTTAAGTTTAAATTGAAAAGCATTTTATTATCTTGGGTCATAGCAGCTGTTAACCTTTTGCGTTTATCCAAAACGAATGACAGTGAATTAGACTCAGCAGGGGCTAATAGTGTGGGGGGGCCAAACAGCTGCACAGATCTCACACTGTGACTGCGCTCGGGATTTAATTGGAAAACCATTTTCTCTCAGATGAAAGAGGGCAGGAGGACGTCCAGTCTGAAGGCCAGCTACGAGGCCATCAAGAACAACGACTTTCAGCTGGGCCGTGACTTTCCGCTGTCGCGCGAATCCAGTGGCTACTCTTCTTCAGCACTGGCCTCCACGCTCACACAGACCCTCGCACCCTCCTCTTCCTCAGACTCCCGCGGCGGCCGCAAGACCAAGTAAGACGACAACAGCAAAAATCACCGTAGAGGGGCTCTTCATGCCCTGTCTCTTCTGAGGCCCTCTGTGATTGGTTAGCCTAGTGTTGGGTGGGGCTGCTTACCAGAGCAGGGCTTGCAAACTCCAGTCCTGGTGGGCCTCAGTACCTACTGCAGGGTTCCCAAAATCACGGTCCTTGAGGGCCAAGAACTGCTGGTTTCCACCCTCCCTTTACCTGGGTGTCGGGGGTGATGACAGTCTGGCCAATCAGAGGCATTGAGTGTTCAGTTAGTTGCCTGGAAGGAGAGAAAACCAAGACTGGATTTGGATTAGAGGGCCAGATTCAGGGAGCCCTGAACTACTGCTTTCTGTTTCCATTACCTTCAGAGTGCTGAAATAGAGTTAAAAAATATAATTTAATTATATTGTGCTGTAGGAAACCTATTATGTGGCCATTTGTTTAAAAGAGCTCCCCTGCGGGAGCTCTTTTAAACAAGTCGCCACACGATTGGTTTTCAACAGCTTTGATTCAGATATCTCACATCATTGTGTAACAATGGTTTCATTTAGCCCACTAAGGGTTAATGATTCATTCCAGTCTCTGATTGGTGAAAGAGGCCTTACCTCTTGTTCTCAAGGCAGTAACTGGCTTCTCTCGGCACGATTGCCCTCCAGAACTGAATTGTGACTCTCTTGTCCTACATTATCCAGATGTTGGTTCTGCCTGCAGTGGTGCAGTGGGTGGCGCAGTTGCCTCACAACGAGAAAGTTGTGGGTTCGAATCCGGCCCGGGGCCTTTCAGTGTGGAGCTTGCATGTTCTCCCCGTGTTCGCGTGGGATTCCTCTTGGTACTCCAGTTTCCTCCCACAGTCCAAAGACATGCATGTCAGGCTAACTGGAGATGCTAAATTGCACATAGGTGTGAGTGTGAGAGAGAATGATGTGTGAATGGTGTGTGCGCCCTGTGATGGATTGGTGAGCTGTCCAGGGTGGGTCCCTGCCTTTCCCCCGGAGTCAGCTGGGATAGGCTCCAGCTCCTCCGTGACCCTAGAGAGGAAGAAGCGGTATAGAGAATGGATGTCTGGTTATGCCTAATCTTTGACTCAAACAAGGTTTTTTTCAGCATTGACTGTAGTCCAGGGCAGCATTACTTCTGTGTCTGTGAAACTGTCTCTATATATTTCAGATATGTGAGGTTTTGGAATACATGAACCACATTTTGCAGAAGTGCATTTGGTAAGAAAGCATGTTATTATGAGTGGCAGCAATTTACACCTTTACACCAGGTGCCTGGTTCCCAGACACAGATTAAGCTTAGTTCTGGACAAAACTAACTGTTGTATGAAAATTCTCCTTTTAAAATTTGGCTTAATCTGACTGAAGCCATCCGGCTGTTGTGCAGTAGTTTGACTGCATGGTACTTTTTACTAGTTGCAGTTTTAGGATACTTTTGTGTTTACAGTGAAGACCGCAGTGCAGTGTTTTACCCCAGCGACAGTCCTATTGGTACGTATGCATTGTGTTAATGTAGCCCTGAGAGTGGTGTATTACTGAGTGAGCTTTTCAGAGAGTAACACTGTGTGTGTGTGTGTGTGTGTGTGTGTGTGTGTGTGTGTGTGTGTGTGTGTGTGTGTGTGTGTGTGTGTGTGGAATCAATTTTCACGTATGGGAAACGAGCCCGAAGACCCAAGCACTCGCCAGCCTGCTGCAGCCCTAGCCAAGCCCCGCCCCTTTGGCCTCTGAAGCTGCCTGTCATAATGCTCCACCCCCTTGGCCTCCCGCGGTGTCTCGTTACGCAGGAGGAGTGCTCGTTAGCTAGTTAACTCTGATTGGGCAGGTGCCACACGCTGTGCTGGGCTAATGGGGGGTTAGTGTTGGGATTGTCCCCCCCCTCCAACTGAATTCTCAAATGACAGATGAGTCGCCCCTACAGGAAGTTGTTGATGAAGGGGAACAGCTGGAGGGGTGTGAGGTCGGATCGGAGGGGGGGGCTTTGTTGTTTAAGAGTTTAGGGTCGAACACAGTGCATCTCCCTCAGGATGCTAATTCTGCGGCTACATGCTGGGCCAGCTAATGACATCACACACAGGCATTAATTAACTTCAGGGCTAATTGAGTTTCCTCCTTACCTGTCAAATTGGTGCAGTCACTCAAATGTCAATATAATATCTCTTAATATCTGTATTATATCTGTCTAATGTTGCCCTGTCCGAGGCCTGGACATGCACTAGCGTAGTGTAGTGTAACGAACACACTTGAAGTCTGTTGGTGTTAAGGTGTGACGGAACACCGAACCAGATAACACTAGAGTTGGAGACTGTTCACGTTAATTTGTAGGTAACTGCACCCACATCCTTGACTGTTAGGAATTGCAGCCGATTTAATGAGGCATTTCTGTTCAAATGCTTACGGACAGCATGTAGGCCTTAAACAATCATTGCAGATGGTGCTCCAAGCCCTGACTTCTATACAGAGCATGTTGATTATATTACGGCTCGTATACGGAGACAGCTGTTCAGCAGGAATGCTTCACACGAATGCACCCCTGTGATGGGCTGATCTGAACAGGGTTTGTTCCTGCCTCTCACCCAGTGCATGCTGGGATAGTCTCCAGCACGCCTAGCATCTACGGCCAGGTATAAATACGTAAGATGAGTGGCTCATAGACCCGGTCCTGGGGGCCCCCTGTGTATGCTGGATTTTGTTCTAATCATAATTGCAACCCTCAGATTTTTTTTTTTTTTTTTTTAAAGATTATTTTTTGGGGATTTTCCCTTTACTAGGTGGTATTTAGTGGAGAGAGACAGGAAAGGTGGGATAAGAGTGGGGATGACACACGGCAAATGGCCCGAGCCGGAATCGAACCCAGGCCGCCGCGGGAAGGACTCAGCCTTATGTGTTGCGCGCACTTAAGCCGATGTGCCACCAGAGTGCCCCCAACCCTCGGATTTCAACAAGCTGTTGTTTTGTCTTACTTGGGCGTATTCATGTTTAGAGCAATTTTCGTCCTAAGCCACATTTTGACAAATCAATTCATCCAGTGAAGAATAAAAATTTCAAATTCACATTGTGATATATTAGAATAACTGCATATACAACTGCAGAGGAAACTAATTTAAACAAAATTTTATTCAAAGTAAACAATCAATTGGTTCATCATTTGTGAACCTTGGCTCATGGGCACAAAAATCAACAACTTATTTGGCAGGAAAATTAGAGTCACACCTGCTGTTTGTCTTGTTTGGTATGGTACACTGTGTTCAGAAACCGAATTTGCTGCTCTCTGATTTTCTCAGTGTCTAATTTGATGTGTTTAAAAATGTTACCTGAAATTCTTACAAAATCAAAAAATAAACAAAATCTTCCAGGGTCTTTTATTCTTCATGGCACACAGGAATATTTTGTTCAAAATGTGACTTGAGAGAAATAACTGCTTTAAACATTAAATGCTCCTAATTAAAGGAGGAGACAGCACCTCAGCAAAGTATATTTCAGCAGAAAGTAGAATTCTTGAAGTGTCTAAAACGCATAGTTTTATAAATTTTAATTTGGTAATGATGCAGTGCGACGCATTTTTAAACCAGAAAGTCTTCAAATCGGCATCAATACCAGGGGGCAGACATTTTTACTTGGGAATCTAAGGCTGCGTTAAGGAATGCACACTTGTCCACTCGCTCAATCACTCTGTTGTTTTTTAATGTAGAACATTCACTACACAATGCTGTATATAGTGGGTGAGTGTGCATTTGAACGCATTATC